>JAMZAV010005665.1:0-41626 GCA_024449915.1 Sweltsa coloradensis
CGAAACATGGGTCCAAAAAAGTTTGATTAGGACGTCATCGACAAAGTAGAATGCCATCATCTTCTCACAAAATTATGCATCTTGTGATGTTATGGTTTAGATTTCTTTTGCGCAAGTCAAAAGATACGGCGAGTTACATTTTCGTACCATGCTAATTCTTATGGGCGCTGAGACCAGAGAGAACCAATTTCCTTCCCGCCTTCAAAACTTAGGTTCCCTATACACAGGTCCTACTTCTTCCCTTAGTATAATAGTCGTGTTCAACCCTTCACTGAAACTCGGAGGCACCGGAGAAAAAAGATCTTGTTTAGCTGGCGACCATAGAGATATGTGGCGACTACTAACAATTTAGCATCGTTGCAGTGGTCGTGAGGTTTTCCAGGCTGCAAGTTTGGCTGATAGAAAAAAATGGGAAAACTGATTTTGCCCCAAAACTTTTTGGTTGTAGTGATGGCATATTGTAATGGGGGTCTGAGGGCTTGGTCCGAAAAAATATTTTGGTTCGTAAATTTAGAAGAGGAAATGGGAAACAATTTTCCTGACTTTTCCAGGATTTCGAGACTTGTCGGAGAGCAGCCACTATGCGGCGTCACTCATCACTCAGATGGTTCGTGAAAAAAGGACATTTTTTATATAAATTAGAAAATCGCAGCCACTTGTATTTCTTATATGTGCACTTTATGTTTTCCACGGAAGTGCATGCTAACTAGTAACTACCTACCTACATTTATGAGAGAGTATATTATGTAGAGTGTGGACAGATAGGAAGGAGTACTCTTGGAGTACAAAATCCCAGCATTCTCCTTTTGATTGAGGTTTCTTGAAGAAAACATTATAGGTCAGATTGTTGAACTGAAGCGACGACCTCCCGTACGTTAGCGCTGAGCCGTGCAGTGATGGGTGGACTAACTTGAAGGACAAAGTGAATCCGCCGGCGACAGTGTCAACAAGGTGCATTTAAACTCAGTTTAGAACGTTTGAGGGTCACCACGAATCTCAACCCACAACGCCATCCATACGAGTGATTAGCAGCGTCTTGCGTTAACATTGCGTGTGTTTCTCACGTGGAATTTTCGAATGACCGAACCGTAACGGGGGTCCGAAAATGTTCACTTAAAAGGAAAAAATCGGCACAAATCTGTGCGTTTTAGAACAGCACAATGGAAAATCAATATTCGCATTTGCATATTGTAAAAACAGAAGATAGCCCCCATGTCATCGATTGTGCCTAACCACTCTTGTATGAAAAGGGTTTCCATCCGATCAGTGTGATTTGACTTGGGGGGTTATAACTGGGACTGGGGTATGGTAACTTTTATTTATTTATTTTGTATTAGTTTACACTCAAACACAGCATCGGTAAAATTTTACATTGAGGTAGGCCACAAATTTAAAAACATTTAAACATTGTTTTCTGTCCAGTTGACATGCAAGGTATAAACAGAAATTACATTTTTTTTTTTTAACTAAAGGGAACATATTGTTTATTTATTTTTGTAAATTATAATCATAATCGGTCTATCGACGGAAGGGATTGATATAGGCCTAATATATAAACAACATTATAATTATTTATAGTATGCCCGGTATTCCACTGTTTTTTTTTTTTAAGTGGCTATTTAACCGTAGCTACGGGAAATTACGATTCTCAATTCGTCCGTAGCATGAACGAAGATCAGCGGAAGTAATCGAAGGTATCCGAATCGTCCGCGGGATACCACCTAACTAGGCCAATAGCTTCAAATATCACAGTGCATTGTGGCAGAGTGGTAGCGCGTCCGAATTCTATGTGGGAGGTCGGCGGTTCAAATTTTCGTAAGGTCGTTTTTTTTTACCATTCTATTTGGGTCCATGTTTTTTCTGCAAATGATTTCACTACATTCGGCCCCGTCGCAAACACAATTCTAGATGATAAAAGCGCTTAAAAAGTGCTGCGCCGCACTAGCTCTAGGATACAATCGATAAGAGCGCACCCGAAATCCTTTCCGTTAAAAACGAGTTAAGATTAAAATAGCAACGTTAAAGGTTTGGTAAGTAGATTATTAAAAAAAACGAGTTAAGATTTAAAATAGCAACGTTAAAGGTTTGGTAAGTAGAGTATTTTATTGAAAAGGTTGGTAGGCCTGAAGTAATGTCATAATAAACATGGCGCGCCGGCAACAGTGAAATGGTAGTGTTTGTGTTCAATCTTTATTAATTATAACATAATTCGTATATTTTCAGAGTGGTTATTATTGAATTAACGTAATTTAGGCTACTTCAGCAGGCCTAATTTTCCGTATCCACAGTTCGAGTACCTTCGGTGATTTCCGCCGATGTTCGTTCATGCTACGGACAAATTGAGAAACGTAATTTTCCCGTATCTACGGTCGAATAGCCTCAGCGTTTTTTTTTTGCCATAGCCGTAACGTGCGTTGAAACGAGTGAGCGGTGGATGTACGCACTTTATGATGCGATTATAGTATGCATTGTAATATGAACATATCGGAAGAATATGAGTGTTAAAACAAAGATCAGCAATACAGCAATAACCATGCCGATAAGTATAGTGTTTGTATCTGTGATTGTCAGTGGGACAGTGGCGTACCTACGGGGGGGGGGGGGGGGGGGGGGGGGGCAGTTTTATTTTACAGGTCTTTATTGAGGTATCATGTAAATATTGATCTTTTATAAGGTTATTATCAAAAAATACTCGGTCAAAATACTAGAATCGTTGTTAGAATAAAAATTTAAAAATCCGGGGTTGCGTGCTGGGGGGTCCCCCAGTCCCCCAGACCCCGTTGTTCCTTTTCTTGAACTTTACCCAGGAAAGAGTGTATGGCCATACATTATTTTTGGATGATACCACTGACTAAACCCACATACCTATTTCACTAGTTTGTGCAGACCATTGTCATTGGGAGGTTACAAAATTCCCCCCCCCCCCCCCCCCCCCTAAAAAAACAAGGACTAGTAACGCCAATGGTGATAGTCTTGTTTCTACAGCACAATAATACATAATACAGCACAACAATTGTGTGCCCGTAACAGACACACACAGTACCAGGCGCGGTTTTAGGGCGTGGCAGATTGTTGACCCCTGGAGACCTACCACCTAAATTAGGCTAAACACAATATCATATTATTGTTACTAGGAAACGCTTAAGTCCCGCCGCGTTGTTGGATGAGCGTAATTGGTGCATTGAGCTGCCATGTGTTCTGCGAATTTTCTTTTGTTCTGTGGAAAAATCATGACTTAGTTGAATTTTTTTTAAATTAAATTAAATTAAATTAAATTAAATTAAAAATTAACTTTAATTTTTTAATTTATTAATCGTAATTGTTAAAAAAATCGTAAAATTGCGATTTTTATAAGAAATAATTTCTCGAGTGCGCTCAAGATTAACACTAACACACAAATTCATAAAATTAAGGTTCTGCGAAAAATCATTACAATCGGATAAAGCATGTAGGTGTATAAGTCAAAGAATTGTTTAAAAAAAGAAAAAACCCGTAAAATTTCGATTTTTATGATAAATATTTTTTCAATCGCGCTCAAATTTCACAAGAATTCTAAATTCATAAAATAAAGGTTCTGTTCAAAAATAATTAAAATCGGATAAAGCATGTAGGTGTTATAAGTCAAAGAAATTTTAAAAAATCGAAAAAATCGTAAAATTGCGATTTTCATGAGAAATAATTTTCCGATTGCGCTCAAAAACGTGGCAGTTCTAAGTTCAGAGATTTCGAAGGCCTCCATAAAATTTCATCTCAATCGGAGTATCAGTTTAGCCGGAATCGTGCGGACAAACAGACAAAAATACAAAAAGAAAAAAAAAAAAAAAAAAAAAAAAAAACATTCCGGATTTTTTTCTCCCAGGGTAGTAGAAAGGAATCTTCGCTACGCTCGCTATAACGCTCATCCAATAAGATTATAAGATTTTTTTTTAAACATTACAGATTTTTTGTAAAACCGGATAAAAAGTGAAGCGAATGCAACAACGCCAATACTACATTGTAAACGTTGAGGATGTCCTTCCACTCGCTCTCGCTGTTTTCTCCATACTGATGATAAGCCAAGCACGAATTCTGCCACCGATAATCCTGACTAAAAAAACTTTTCTCGAAGATTTCAATGCAAGGGATTGAGTCCTCTTAAACAGCTGTCGGACATTCCTTTCACAATTATACCAAACAATGACTCTAATAACCTATTTAGTCACCTGAAGGTCACACCGGAAAAAAAAACTTATGCGAGCCCTAAAAAGAGGGTATCCCTACGAAGTGGTACGCTGTTGAAAAAAATAACAAAAAACCACGGAAGGATGTTGTCTGTTGATCAGCTAGCAGTTGCCAAGACAAGGAAACAAATTGCTGTAAATTCAACCATCGCTCTCGCCTTTACATTGTTTACTGAACAATTAATAAAACTGCAATTCAGACCCTCTTCCTCATAATTATTTGCTTGCCTGCATAGGCCTATGTAACTTTTAGATTCCTAGAATCTCGCCTGCGTAATATACACGATGCAAGGCACTAATAAGATAACCATAATGATACAGGAGAAACAACAACAGCAAAAACTACGCGTGATAAGGTGTTTCGTGATTGACGGAAGATTATGGAGAACTGGTATACATTACACCGGCAAGTCTCCGCCCACTGCCACTATATACAGCCCTTCTACCCAACATGATTATTTACATCGCCGACTGGCATCACAAATGTCGGAAACAGAAATCAAAAAGGTATACACAGTACACACATCATACAGGTACAGTACGGTAAACTTCTACCTCAATGATAGCTGAAACTTTGCTCACATATCGCGGTAACCAGGGGCGTCCGCGTAGCCAGGATTTTGATTCGGGGTGGGGAGGAGGGTGAATTTCGTTTCTTCAAAACGATAATTTCAGTAAAGTACGTATCCTGGTACACCCGGCGTCAGAAGTAAATCAAGGGGTATATCGTTGGCGCCGGGTGTACAATGGGAGGGGGGTGGGGGGATTCCCCCCCAGCTAGTGAGGGCCTGGAGCGCCTAGCCACAGAAACTTTTTTATTTTTTACGTTGCAAATATGGTGGCATTTTACAGGCGCGGTCTTCTAAGCCCCTGTCTCCTAAGCCCCTGTACTTTTTTTGGCTTCTAAGCCCCTGTGACCGACGGTTGTGCTACATGTTTTTGTTCGGTCCCACATGTTGCAAAGCGGTCTGTACATTGCATTGAGGTAACCTAACCGAACCTAACCTAACCTAACCTAATTTTCTTAAATTTACCCTGTTTTCACAAGTTTCCATTTTTAAAAAACGGGTGCACGTTTTGTCCTTTTTAATGCTTTCGCACGATGTTTGGTTCGGTCCCACACGTTGCAAGGCGGTCTGGACTTTGCAGTGAGGTAACCTAACCTAACCTAACCTAGCCTAGCCTAGCCTAGCCTAGCCTAGCCTAGCCTAACCTAACCTAACCTAATTTTCTTAAATTTACCCTGTGTTCACAAATTTCAATTAAAAAAAACAAAAAGGGTGCACGTTTTGTCCTTTTTAAGGCTTTTTACGATATAAAAAATATTTTTGCAACAAACGACGAATGCACGTGATTTAAATTATATAGTTTTATAATATTTATCCCCAGCTAGTGAGGGCCTGGAGCGCCTAGCCACAGAAACTTTTTTTATTTTTTACGTTGCAAATATGGTGGCATTTTACAGGCGCGGTCTTCTAAGCCCCTGTCTCCGAAGCCCCTGTACTTTTTTTGGCTTCTAAGCCCCTGTGACCGACGGTTGTGCTACATGTTTTTGTTCGGTCCCACATGTTGCAAAGCGGTCTGTACATTGCATTGAGGCAACCTAACCGAACCTAACCTAATTTTCTTAAATTTACACTGTTTTCACAAGTTTCCATTTAAAAAAAAACGGGTGCACGTTTTGTCCTTTTTAATGCTTTCGCACGATGTTTTGGTTCGGTCCCACACGTTGCAAGGCGGTCTGGACTTTGCAGTGAGGTAACCTAACCTAACCTAACCTAGCCTAGCCTAACCTAGCCTAGCCTAGCCTAACCTAACCTAATTTTCTTAAATTTACCCTGTGTTCACAAGTTTCAATTAAAAAAAAAACAAAAAGGTGCACGTTTTGTCCTTTTTAAGGCTTTTTACGATATAAAAAATATTTTTGCAACAAACGACGGATGCACGTGATTTAAATTATATAGTTTTATAATATTTATCCCCAGCTAGTGAGGGCCTGGAGCGCCTAGCCACAGAAACTTTTTATTTTTTACGTTGCAAATATGGTGGCGTTTTACAGGCGCGGTCTTCTAAGCCCCTGTCTCCTAAGCCCCTGTACTTATATTTATATATTTTATTATTCTTGCAAATATGTGGTTACATGGTGGCAAGTTCCTAAAATTAACATTTTAAAATTGTACAAAAATATAACATTCACATTCAGGTGTCTTCATATCTCATAGGTAGTACATCTAAGACACCATCATCAAAGCAACATCAAACATCAAGGAAATCAAATCTACATCAGATCCAAATCAATATCCTCCAAACACCTTCTAAACATTTTTACCGAGGATTCCTCAACAGCTGCTGCTGGCAATTGATTCCATTCTACAATAATTGTTCTATTTAAAAAAGACCACTTCCCAACATCCTTCTTTTTTAGTTTACATTTCAATTTCAGGTCATGGTCTTTCCTCCCTTTGTATAATCCTTTTTCAATTTTATTGCTTATCTCATTCCATCCCTGTATTCCATTCATAGCACGAAACAGGTTGCACAGCCTGTTTCTCCCTCTCCGTAATTTTAAAGAATCCCATCCTAAACCTTCTATCATTTCATTTACACTGTCATACGTTCTTATCCTCTTTCCCTTGGAATCAGTTACCCATCTCCACCTTTTGACCTTCCCAGTTACTCTCCTTGCTGCTAATCTCTGTACTTTGTTTAGGGCTTTGATATGACCGTCCTTATAAGGGTCCCATATAGCACTTGCATATTCCAATATTGGTCTTATAAGAGATTTGTATGCTTTATCCTTAATTTTTGTGTGAACCCCTTGTAGCTGCCTCATTACAAAATTTAGAGCTTGTATTGACTTTTTACTTACATATTCCACATGATGCCCCCAATCCAAATTGTTATCTATGAACACTCCCAAGTATTTGTAATTGATGACAACATCTAGTGTTTTACCACACAGCTTATAGTTTATTTCCGCTTTTTTTCTTTGCTCTATTAAATGAAATAACCTTACATTTACTCACATTAAAACCAATTTATTTATATCTACCCATTTTTCAATTACTGTTAAATCTTCTTTAATTATAAGAACATCTTCATCTTCCTTTATTTCCCTATATAACACCCCATCATCCGCAAAAAGTCGAATTTTGGATTTTATTCCTACTTGTATGTCATCTATAAATATAATAAACAAATTTGGTCCTAGAACACTGCCTTGAGGTACTCCTGAAGTGACATTAATCTCTTCAGAAATTACATTTCCCACTCTGACTCTTTGAGTTCTATTTCTCAGAAATTCCCCAACCCAGTTCACAATTTTATTATTTCTTATTTTGTTTCCAAATTTCTCCATTAAAAGCTTATGAGTTACTTTATCAAATGCTTTTTGAAAATCTATAAATATTGCATCAATCCTACCATTATTATCAAGTGTGTCAGCTATGTCCTGAGTAAACCCTGTTATCTGAGTTTCACAAGAATAACCCTTCCGGAACCCATGTTGTGTACTTGATAATCCTTCTCCATCTTCAATAATGTTCTTAATCTTCACATCCATAATCCTCTCCATTATTTTACACACTGAAGACGTAAGACTGACAGGTCTATAATTACCTAGTCGTCCCTTCCCCCACCTTTATAAATTGGAACAACTATTGCTTGTTTCCACTGATCTGGCAGTTTTCCCTGATTTAATAGATGTCTGAAATAATTTCTTGAAGTATGGCACTATTCCCCATCCAGCTGCTTTAATAAATATATTAGTTATTCCATCTGGCCCTGGAGATTTATTATTATTAAGTTTTCTAATAACACTAATGATATCATTATCAGTTATCACTACCTCACTATCATCCCAATCATCATTTTTACTTTCATATCCCCCAATACCTTCAGTGTGGAAAAACTTTGCCATAGTATTGATTAAGAGCCTCCGCCTTCTCACTGTCCGTTATGAATTCATTTCTATTTTCATCAACTAATGTGGGCAAATCTACATGTCTCTTTTGGCTATTTACATATTTATACATACTATTCCAACTTTCTTGCCGGTTTTGTTCATTAAACATACTCTCCAAATATTTATTCTTTGCATCCTTCTTTAATTTATCTAATTGATTCCTTAGCTCCCTTATTTTATTCTTGACTAACCCTGAATTCCGCATTTTATTATTAAGTTTTCTTATTTTTACTTTTAATCTCTTAACTTCTTTAGTAGCCTATGAAAAATCGGATTAGTATTTAATTTAATAACTGTCTTTGGTACCAGCCTTTCTCTCACTTCATGACAAACTTTAACAAATATATTCCATATAATATCCAAATCATGCCATTCATCTTCATTCCAACTATCAAATCGTTCTTCAAATTCCCTTTTAATAGCTTTTTTATCAGCTTTATAATAATTCCATTTAATTTCTGCCTCCAATCTACAACTTTTACCAAACTCCACTCCAATTTCTACAATAGGCACCTTGTGATCACTTATTCCGTCGATTATTTCCGTCCTTATCCACATAGAATCAGGACGAATCAACACGACATCTAAAATATTATCTAATCCATGTTTGCTTAGTCTCGTACCAAGTTCAACTGTTTGAGTAACCCTTCTTCCATTATTTCCGATATTATTTCTTGTTTCTTTCCACCACTTATGGTACCAGCTTCCCATATTACTTGTGGCAAATTTAAGTCCCCAGCTATAATACAATTTTGGTACATACTAATCTGCTTGACTCTTTCTCTCAGATTCTCAAGACATTCCAAACCTCCGTTTGGTGGACGATAATAGCTATTAGGTTGACAATTAAATTACTCCCTAATCGTAATCTCATACCCATCATTTCATGGAAATCATCTACCCATTTAATGACTCCTTCAACTCCATTCTTAAGTCCAATCATTATCCCTCCCCCATGTCTATTTCTATCTCTTCTATGCAGAATGTATTTATCAATTGACAGCTCGCTGTTGAGGAATCCTTGATCCAACCAAGTTTCAGTAACCACTACTACTGAAGGTTGATAAACCTCCAATAAAGTTCGAAAACTTTCAATTTTGTTGCATATACTGCGGCAATTGACTACCATTACAGTGAAACCTAATACATTAGCATTTATGGCAGATTCAGAGATATGTCTGATACCAATATTCATGCTCATCTTTCCACTAATATTTTGAATAGCTGAATCATAATTTTTATAATTTTTTATAAAGTCACAATATTTGGAATCTGATTGCTATCATGTAACACTTCTGTAATGGTATTAAAGTGACCACTCATTTCAATCAGTTTTCCGATTGTACATCTCCGCTCACAGATTGCCCCTGCATTCTTTGTACTAAGCCCACATACATATCAGTTAGTACATCACAACCTCTGAAGTTAGGGTGAAGGCCATCCTTCCCTAAACAATCGTTTTTCATCCAGAAGTTAGGATCTACAAAACACCACCTAGTTCCTCCACTACCAATTCAATTTCATCATTTAACTTATTAATATCATCTATACTCATGTCAGATCTTTGTACTATTCCCACCATTCCGAGCTTTGAACGTGGGTATTTTTGTTTTAATACATTTAAAAGGTCCCAGGTTTCACTTATAACATTATTGTTTTTACCCCAGCCCCTTATACTATTTGTCCCTACATGACATATGACATTGGGAAAGTTGTCTACAATATTGTTGCAATGCTGATTCTTCATCATGTTCGTCATTTGATCCATCCTTATCCCCGGTCTACAATCAACAATCCACTTTTCCTCTCTTTTTCTAGCAATCTTCTGTATGTTGTATAACATTGAATCACCTAAAATCAGGGTATCTTTTTTCTCAGTAAACTTCCTTTCTCCTAATGTATGTGTATCACACAAGCCTTCAGATGGTACAGAGTGTATATTATTTATAACTCTACTCCAGTTATAAATCTTAATTGTAATACCTGTACTATCAAAAACACGATAAATTAATTGCTTTACCTGCATCCACTTGAGTTTGTCCCAACCGCAGCCGATTTTTGGCATGGCGATTTCCAAAATACCTTTACTTATACAATAATCCTTCATTGCAGTTAGACACTTGTACATAATGTGAAGGCTCGGCTTATCTTTTCTTGTCAATTTCTTGTTAATAAGGTAAAAGATAGGAGTACTCCTAACATCTTCAAGTACAGCAATATCACCCACCATCTTGTTTTGGCGAAGAAGTTCTTCTTTCTTCCCAAACTTGTGGTTGATGGATGCAGCTAATCCCCTGGACATAACGAAATCTTCACCCACACAGAGTGCCAATGCTGTTTTCTCTTCAGCGACCAATAAGTCCCCCTGCGTCATTTGAATTACGGTATCACATCTAGTCTTCATTGTCACTGTCTTCTTGTCACTTTTATGTTTAGCAGATGGACCTGCTAGACCCATCATCCTTGGCCCTTCTTCTTGTTGCCTATTGGTACCTTGTTGCTCATGGTCAGTCTGTAGTCCCATCCTCACTTTGTCATTTGTGGCTAGGTCTAATTGTACTCTCCTTTATGTCTTCACACATATTAGTTAGCCTATTTTCTAGTATTTTTCTCTCCTTCTGTTCCTCTTCTAAATCTTCTCCGAAGCTCAACAGTCCTATTTTTGTGTTCCCGACTTCCTTTTCTAAAGAGGAATACGCTTTTTCTAGGTCAAGCTGGATGCTCACCACTTCCGTAGTACAATCTTCCACCACACCTTTCATCCTACTATACACTCTATCCATCACACCGACTTTCCCTTCTTCACAATTCGTCGCTGTTTCTAGCCTCGCTACCTTTTCATTCAATTGCTGTATATTAATGTTCATCCTATTTATTGTACGCAGCGCCACTTTTAACTGTTTCGAACTAAAACAGCAGTTCATCATTCGACTACTGTGTTTTTTTCTCTTCTTCTGAGCTACTAGGGCTACCTTTCCCATCTTCTTACATACTTGCTTGTCTGTCTTTATGCCTGGCTCTTGTGCTAGTCCTAGATGTGTCAATGTATCGGCTATCCCCTCACTGTTTACGTTTAGTTCAATGTTTAGCCCCCCGTCTAGACACACCAAATCTGGTGACTTTTCATCGTATACCGGTAGCCCTACTTCAGCTGAGCTTAAGGCTAGTCCTAGGCTTAGGCTTGACACTGTACTTGCTATGCCCTTATTTATTTCAATGCCTAGACTCTTGTCTAGCTCACTTTCACAACCACACCACCAATTACATTTATTCTCTCGACTATACTCCTTGTTTACTCCTGCACATTTGAAATGTCTCCAAATGGCACACAAAGTACACTGGACACCGTACCGGTACCTAACGTCTTTTCCACACTCCGAACACTTACAAATTCCATTTTGTTTATTTATTAACACTTCTAAAACTGTCTTCACATCACCATCCTTGTCAGCCATTGGTCTAATCTGGTCTAATCCAGACTTAAAAAAGCAGTGTATCTTAAGTTGGCAATTGAACTAGAAGACCTTCTCTCTTCCCAAAATTCTTGGAGCCTTGCTCACTCAATTGTTTCAAATATTTTGTTTTATTCGTGCAAACAGCTAAATTTCTCAAAATACTTTTTTTTTTAATCTCTCGTAGTTATCACACCTATTCATAGAAACTGAAGATAACGATAGTATCAATTAAACTTACAAATCTTCATATTCTGGTCACGAAATTATCCCACAGCACAATGTAGAACTCTAAATAAGTCATATTTAAACATCCTAAAATCAAATTTAAAACTCACACAACTCACTGCCTTCGTTTTGTTGCACTTTTTTCGTTTTGGCTTCTAAGCCCCTGTGACCGACGGTTGTGCTACATGTTTTTGTTCGGTCCCACACGTTGCAAAGCGGTCTGTACTTTGCAATGAGGTAACCTAACCTAGCCTAACCTAACCTAACCTAATTTTCTTAAATTTACCATGTTTTCAAAAGTTTCCATTTAAAAAAAAAACGGGTGCACGTTTTGTCCTTTTTTAGGCTTTTGCGCGATGTTTTTGTTCGGTCCCACACGTTGCAAGGCGGTCTGGACTTTGCAGTGAGGTAACCTAACCTAATCTAACCTAGCCTAGCCTAGCCTAGCCTAGCCTAGCCTAACCTAACCTAATTTTCTTAAATTTACCCTGTGTTCACAAATTTCAATTAAAAAAAACAAAAAGGGTGCACGTTTTGTCCTTTTTAAGGCTTTTTACGATATAAAAAATATTTTTGCAACAAACGACGAATGCACGTGATTTAAATTATATAGTTTTATAATATTTATCCCCAGCTAGTGAGGGCCTGGAGCGCCTAGCCACAGAAACTTTTTTATTTTTTACGTTGCAAATATGGTGGCATTTTACAGGCGCGGTCTTCTAAGCCCCTGTCTCCTAAGCCCCTGTACTTTTTTTGGCTTCTAAGCCCCTGTGACCGACGGTTGTGCTACATGTTTTTGTTCGGTCCCACATGTTGCAAAGCGGTCTGTACATTGCATTGAGGTAACCTAACCGAACCTAACCTAACCTAATTTTCTTAAATTTACCCTGTTTTCACAAGTTTCCATTTTAAAAAAACGGGTGCACGCGTTTTGTCCTTTTTTAGGCTTTCGCACGATGTTTTTGTTCGGTCCCACACGTTGCAAGGCGGTCTGCACTTTGCAATGAGGTAACCTAACCTAACCTAGCCTAGCCTAGCCTTACCTAACCTAACCTAACCTAATTTTCTTAAATTTACCCTGTGTTCACAAATTTCAATTAAAAAAAAAACAAAAAGGGTGCACGTTTTGTCCTTTTTAAGGCTTTTTACGATATAAAAAATATTTTTGCAACAAACGACGAATGCACGTGATTTAAATTATATAGTTTTATAATATTTATCCCCAGCTAGTGAGGGCCTGGAGCGCCTAGCCACAGAAACTTTTTTATTTTTTACGTTGCAAATATGGTGGCATTTTACAGGCGCGGTCTTCTAAGCCCCTGTCTCCTAAGCCCCTGTACTTTTTTTGGCTTCTAAGCCCCTGTGACCGACGGTTGTGCTACATGTTTTTGTTCGGTCCCACATGTTGCAAAGCGGTCTGTACATTGCATTGAGGTAACCTAACCGAACCTAACCTAACCTAATTTTCTTAAATTTACCCTGTTTTCACAAGTTTCCATTTTAAAAAAACGGGTGCACGTTTTGTCCTTTTTAATGCTTTCGCACGATGTTTTTGTTCGGTCCCACACGTTGCAAGGCGGTCTGGACTTTGCAATGAGGTAACCTAACCTAACCTAGCCTAGCCTAACCTAACCTAACCTAACCTAACCTAATTTACCCTAAATTCACAAGTGTTCACAAATTTCAATTAAAAAAAAAACAAAAAGGGTGCACGTTTTGTCCTTTTTAAGGCTTTTTACGATATAAAAAATATTTTTGCAACAAACGACGAATGCACGTGATTTAAATTATATAGTTTTATAATATTTATCTTCCGGTCCTGTGGGTACTCACTTTTATTTAAAAATAATTCGATAATAATTAACACTTACAAATTCGTTATCATTTCTTATCTGTAATGGCTCAAATAAATAAATAAATTGTATTTAGAGTCTACCCACTCATTTATTATATAACTGATTTTCAGTGGGGGACAGCAAATCAAAGCGACTAAGCCTACCCTGTAGGCCCCGACGCAATCGACGTGGGAACGAACAATGTTATCGTGCGGGCTTTAGGAGACAGGGGCTAAGAAGACTTTTAGTCTTTTAAAGCCCGGACCGGTTTGTCTTCTTAGCCCCGCTTCACAACGTGTAGCACAACCGTCGGTCACAGGGGCTTAGAAGCCAAAAAAAGGTACAGGGGCTTAGGAGACAGGGGCTTAGAAGCCGACACCATTTTGGCGGTTTTTAGAGTGCTTTTGCCAACAATTTATAAAATTGAGAAGATCCACATACTGTCAGTTTACAAAATCTTGCCATATGACGGGCCTACATAATAAATATGTAGATCTGCCACGTAGTACATAATATGCTATTAAGTATTATTATAATTTATAACCCTTCTTCTGATTTCGGGGGGGGGGGGGGAGCGAACACCCTGATTGATCCCCCCTCGCTACGCCCCTAGTGGTAACGTAGACGAAGTATTATATTTAGGCCTGCCTAGAGAAGTAAAAAAATTAGAAAAATACGTAGTAGGCCTACTAGGAAGCTTCGCAAAAGTCTTTTTCAGACGCGTTGTTGGATGAGCGTACGTTTTTTAAACGAAAAAAGCGTGAAATTCGATTTTCATGAGAAATTATTTTTCGATTGCGCTCAGATTTCACACAAATTTATAAATTCATAAAATTAAGGTTCTGTGAAAATATCATTACAGTTGGATAAAGCATGTAGGTGTTATTATTCGAAGAAATTTATTTTTAAACGAAAAAAGCATAAAATTTCGATTTTTATGAGAAAATATTTTTCGATCGCGCTCAAATTTCACACCAATATATTAATTCATAAAATTAAGGTTCTGTGAAAAAATCATTACAATCGGAAAAAGCATGTAGGTGTTGTAAGTCGAAGAAATTTTTAAAAAATCGAAAAAAGTCGTAAAATTGCGATTTTAATGAGAAATAGTTTTTCGATTGCGCTCAAAAACGTGGCAGTTCTAAGTTCAGAGATTTCAAAGGTCTCCAGAAAATTTCATCACAATTGGAGTATCGGTTTAGCCAAAATCGTGTTAACAAACAGACAAAAATACAAAAAAAAGAAAGAAAGAAAAAAAATCATTCCGGATTTTTTTCTCCAGTGTAGTGAAATGGAATCTTCGCTTCGCTCGCTACGCTCATCCAAAAAAGAGCTTAAAAACCAGGGATGAGTAAAGAATATTTTGTTACAATATCGATGTGAGAATATTTTTGATATCGATATTTGGACTCGATATTATCGAATGACTATTTTTCTTGTTTGAGTGTATATTTGTGCACAGTTTCAAGACACGATTTTAAAAAGGGACATTTTAGATTCGTAAAAATAAGCCGGTAGAAGCCGATTTTTTAAATTACCCAAAATGCCAATTTCCGCAAATATTTTCAAAGCAAAAAGCAAAACTTCGTGGACAATCACAGATACAAGACATAATTTTTAAATGTAGATTATGCTATAGATTATAGCAGGGTCGGGGTCACGGGGTAGAAAAACCGTTGGGTATAAGCGCCATTCAACATAAAGACGTCATGGGTCATTCGACATAAAAAAAATGTGCAAAATGCAAGCCATAGATTTTATGTTGAATGGCGCTTATACCCAACGGTTTTTCTACCCCGTGACCCCGACCCATAGATTATGTGGTAAAGGAAAAAATGGGGTGGGGTGGGGTAATAGAATATGTTATTTACTATATAACTGAGACCATTTAATAATTATTGAACCAGTCGATCGTTGCTACTAAATAAAGTCTACATATTAACCTACCTCACCAATCATATTAAGATGCATTCTAATAAAAAAATATGTTATCAATTCAAGATTATCTTTTAAATATTGGCACGTGTGAGATAAATACGACGGAAGTTTTGATAATGTTTTGATTTTGACACGTTAGCATATTTGAAAAGCTTATGCACCTTTTCTTTACTCTTTTTTTCGCATTTGAAGATGAAAGGTGGGTGAGAATCATGCATACAAGCTTCAAATTAAAACGGGAGTGATGCATAGCGCTGCGGTGGAAGGGAATGGGCTTGTTGCTACGAGTTGCCAGTGCCACAACGATAACCACGAGACACCTTAAAAGCTACGCAATGTTGGCATTTCGTATCACAATCACTGTTCAAATACCATTCATTACACAACTCGAAATGTAGATTCCAGTGGCGTGCCTGTAGCAGACGGTATTACCATCATAACTGTGTTGAAGTGGAGAGATGTCTCAAAGTGTGGATATCATGATTGTATATGGAGAACATTACGCGCTGCGTATGCGTCCACTGAGACAACATCCATCATCAAATTAATTATGGCAGGGTAGGGCTACTATGTTATTTTCATGAACTAAGAGTTGCTTTTCGAAAGTGTTTACGCCACATCACTCGCATTCACAGGGAAAGCCTGAATTTGTTTATGTATTAATGTCTACCCTAGTTCCATTCAGTTATAAAACTGATTATAAATGACACATTATAAAAGAAGACAATAAACATAAAACCTAGTTTAAACGTTTTAGAAAACAATTAGGCCTGAACAAACCAGCTATAATCAGGGTGTAAGGTTATTAAGTTCCCGGACTTTACCAGGTTTTCCAGATAGAAAAACGTATTTTCCAGGGTGTAAATTTGGCTAATCGACAAAATAAATTACTAATTTTGCCCTTCAACGTTGTGATTGGCAATAATGGTATATGAAAATAGGGATCCGGAGGAGATTTTTGATTTTATATTATTATTTGATTTGGTGAGTTTTGAAGATTTTTAAGGATATTCCGGAAATATATAACCAAATTTCCTTACTTTTCCAGATTTATTTATTACAATGACTATTCCCGGTTTTCCATACTTGTAGAAATTCTGATAATGTGCGTTATCAGAGTGGTCTAACCTAGAATAGACCCAATTGAAGATATGCCAATGGATAATTAACCAGATATCTAGACCTAGAATATATTACTGATGTTAATTAATTTTACCCCGGTTTGTGTGGACGTAAAAGTAAATTGTAAATGCAATGCTGCTACTAAAGACGGCGAGTGGTGACGAATGAGGATCGAGAAGAATTAATTATTAGAACAATCCATGCATGCGGGGTTCGCACCTACGTCGCGAGCAGTGGCGGCTCGTGAGTATTTACCGTGGGGGGTCTGCAGTGGTTTAATCTAATTTGGGTAGTATGTACTTGCGTGAGCTCTACGGGGTCTGGGGCGAAGCCCCAGCCGCCGGAGGCGAAAAAATTTTGGGGTCATTTTACCCTCAAGATAGCCTGTAGTGCGATCTGAGACAGGTAGGCTCGGGACGTCTGGTCACCCATTTTGAGTAAAGTATTGAAGTTTTTGATCAATTATTATTTTATTTTGAGTAATTCAAAGCTAAAATTTAAAATAAAATTATGAAATTGATTTACAGTATATTATACATTTTCGAGTAGGGTTATAATTATATTGTTTTTTATTGATGAGTCTTTTGTAACATTTATTAAATCTAGAAAGAAAAAAATTAAACTGGTATTTAGAGAACACATACATATTTTGTATACTCTTAACATGAACATTTTAGGCCTACTTGAAGTTGAAGGACATGCGCCTAGTTTTTAGCACTGCAAACTTGTTAATAACTTTTTGGTTAAAGTCAGGCATTCCTCTGATCATGTTTTTTTCTATTGACAACATCGCCAATGCACATAGACGATCTTGACTCATGGTGTTTCTGGTTCAGCAGTGGTCATAGGAGTTGTTACAAGAATGCGTAAAAGCTTAACAGTTTCAGAAAATGACACTTCCAGGTTATTTTCCAAAAGCAATTGTAACAATTGAATTGCTCCTTGATTATATAATTTATTTGCGACCACTACGATAGCCCACTAGCTTGCCAGCGTTGCGAGTGTGTGCAGCGAACACGTCGCTGTCGCGGGAACTGGCTGGCTACGGCAATGGACTGCAGACAGTGCAGACCCAAGCAGCAGTATTTCCCCTACAACCCCTCCCGGCATTACGACCCCGCTCACCCGCTCCACCCGCGCTTACGCTCTAGGGTGAGGACTGCAAAAGCTGCAGACCACAGTATCACCGGCTACAGAGTTCCTGACGCGGGCGGCGTTCAAAAACGTGCGCATTCAAATGTGATCGCACTCATAAGAATATTTAATGGAAATTTAATTTTTAGAAACACATTTTGCACAATAAATTACACTTTTTTTAATAAAACGTAATTTGTGGCGGAATATTCATAATATTAACATGATGGATCAAATTGCCAGGGGGGGCTGCAGCCCTGCAGCCCTCCCTCACGAGCCGCCACTGGTCGCGAGCAAACCTAACCGATGAAACCCATTGGTCTAATTAGTATTAAACATTAAAATAGTGGAAGAAAATCCTAATTAGACCATGGTGATTGCTCATTAGAAACAACATTGAAACTGTAATCTATGTTGTAAAGTTCACGCTAGCGTTGACCTGTGATGATATATTGGCTGATAGTGACATGCTTAGCTTGAGCAAGTTTCTCACATAGGCCTACATACACTTTTCAGTGGTGACTGATGGATAACTCAAGTATACTCCTACAGTGGCTGTCTGCGCGAACAAGTTTTTTTTGTTTGGGTGTATTTTTCTTATTCACCCACTCATTAAGATGTGCCAAAGACTTTATAATCTTTGGTTCTGCCAAGCCAAGTCTTTTGAAAGTTATCGAGACGTTGAAGACGGGGGCAATAATAACGAAAATAAATGTAAGAATCCGACATTGCATCATCACATTTTATTTATTATATAATTCGACTATTGAATACAGCATGCTTTTTTTGTTGACGACGGCCACAAAATTTTGATGAAAAAACTTGCCACGGCGCTTTCTTTTAACGCACATCAACTGATCACTCGTTTTCCGAAACTATCTCTGTGTAGAAGCATATTTTGACATAAAGTTGGTATTTAAATGTGTGTAATATTACTTTAGTACATTATATAATTGAAAATAATTCATTCAGCACTTGCTAAATTGTCTGTATTTAATTTTTTGACACCTGGTAAAAATAATTAATTCAGCACTTACTAAATTGCCTGTAGGGGTAGGTGTCAAAAAATTAAATACATACAGTTTAGCAAGTGCTGAATTAATTATTTTGTAATTGTATAAATGTACAAAAGTAATATTACACACATTTTAAAAATAACTTGATGTCAAACAATAACATTTATTTTTTCAACGTACCATTAAATTAAATAATATATAATATATTAATATACATGTATTCACCAGGGCCCCGATTCATGTACATTTTTTATCCCGGTATAAGCAGAGTTAGGTGGTATAATGTGCGGTATAACTCCGAATCCAATTCATGAAGACTTATCCCGCCTCGCACGGGGATAAGAAAATATGTAAACAGATGGCGGACATTTTAAATTTTGCGTCTATGTGTCAAACGAGAAAAGTTGTCATTACTCTCATAAAACAAATCAGAAACCGTCTCGGGCCTAGGCCCAGATGTAGAAAATTATTCATAATACAACAGTGTAGGCCTAAAGTTCGATTAGGCTATAGGACTAGATAAAATTAATACGAACATAACACGTTTGACAAGCCCTTGGCCTCTCCTGGGCCCACCCTAGGCCTGCACGACCATGTTTTGACACACATCCCGCACAAATAACTAGTTTTGATTACTAAAAGCCTTATGCAGATGAACAATAGTATGATAGTCCTAGGCTATTCCGAAATTTACGGCAATAAAACGCCTTTTCTTTTCTTTTAATGATCTCACGCAATCTTCTGTCAATAAATAAAAATGTAAAACAAAAGATGGTGCAAATTTTTAGTGTTCTTTTGCAAATCTGCTGATTTACATGGCTGTGGAATGCAGTGGAAAAAACATTTGTTGTACTTGTTGTTGGATTGAAAATTTCTGATTGGATGAGAGTTGCTCAGACTTAACCAGGCCTTATCCTGCCATGTCCTGCATTATACCGTCCTTATACCACTTATACCCGGGATAAATGTACATGAATCGGGCCCAGGAAATAAAAAACAAACCATTGTTGTGTGAACAAACTAAAGGGAATGTACGTTTATCTCGGCGACCATGACAAATTATTCCACTACCGTACGAGCCGATGACGTACGCGAGGCCGTTCACAGATAAATGAGCGGGAAACGAAATATTTCAAACTTTGAACCTTGACAGAGATCAACATAATAACTTCAATAAACGTTTCTAGAATGTTTGTTTGCACAGATATCAGGCACTGATGCACATTCCCTGTGCTGGCTTGACATAGCCACAGGCGGCTTATCCTGTATGTCGAAAAACTGGGATAAATTATAAATCTTATCAAAAATCGTTCTGCGATTCAACCCTCCTGTTCAGATGTTCCATCTCAATCACTATACTTATAGTTTGAAAAAGAAGTTATATGCAAGGCGAAAATGGGGAATTTCCTCGTATCGGGGATCGTTGATAGTTTTGTTCCGTAAATGGCCTTTATACTAATTTTGTTAAGAATCCAAGAGAGTTAACTATCGAGTAAATAAATATGTGCCTAAAAACATTTAGCACAATGTTCAACTGAACGTTGACATATAATTAAACGGGCAATGCACTGGTGGGCTGTCCCGCCAGGCGTGTGTTTACAATTTGCTTCACGACTAGCGAACTACTTAGGGATGTTATTGTTGAATGTTAGAACTAAATTAATTTCCGGGAGAAATAATAACATAATGCCGATCGATCGATTATTGAACAAACTTTTCCTGTAATTTCTTCCTGGAAAGCTTGGCTCGTTGCCTTGGCTATATGCTTGACCGATATCCATAACAGCCATTGTTAGAACGTCTTGGAAGAGCAAGAGTGTTGTGAATTATAAATAAAATGATTATGAAGGCTAACTTAGACTTTAGATAGCGAAAGCATGTAGGCTTACGACAACTTTGATATTTTACACAGTAATGACTAGCCTAATTTGGTTAATAAGGAGTTACAATAGAAGAAAATTTCAATCTTTCCTAATAATATACAGTTCCATTATTTTGTTGTCTGTATTTAATATGCAATGTTATTTTTGACGTGTCCTCGTTTGTAAATCAGTTTTTAACTGAATAGGATAGACGTTAATTTATCCAAAACGAATGCGTACAATGTGAATTTGTTCTGCTGAAAGAAATCGTAATGTGGACCGTATAAACCGATTAAAACCAAACCTAAAAATAATAAACTAAACAGTCCACTATCCACTAGCAGCCGAACTGACTCTTTTATTCTCATGTTGAGTTGTTCCGAATGCGTTAGATTCAGTTGAATACTACTTTCAACTGGATACCAATGTCACAGTCACACACATACCTAGGTACGCACTTTTACATCGATTAACGTTCAGTGTGCTATAAACTATAAATAGGGGAAATAATATGTGCTATTTCGTAGGTTTCACTTTACTCGGATATTGTATACGCTTGGTTTTTAGTTGTAAACATGAAACACAGATTATTCCAAGAGCGCGATCATGTGTAGCCTATAGTTGGATGAGCGAAGCAAAGACGTCAATTTCACTGAACCCCCCCCCCCCCCCCAAAAAAAAAAAAAAAAATCGCTCGTGGTTTTGTGTTTTTGTCTGTTTGTTCGCGCAGGGCTAACGGCATATATGCGATCTTGATGAAAATTTGAGGGGACCTTCGAAATCTCTGAACTTAGACTTGCCACGTTTTTTGGTACAATCGATCAAATATTTCTTATGATTATCGTACTTTTACGATTTTTTTCGATTTTTAATGAGATATTTTCGTAATATTTGGCCCGCAACCGGGCAAACGGCTACTCCAATCTTGATGAAACTTTATGGGAACGTTTAAAATAACTAACATTAATATTAAATTAAAATTAATATATGCTAGGATTTTAGAGACATTTGAAGAAATATTTCTCATAGAAATAATCGTACTTTTACGATTAATCCCCCCGATTTTTAATACAATATTTTCGTGATATTTGGACCGATAATCAACCATAAAAGCTCATCCATCAACGCGACTGGAAAAAGCGTTAGCGAAGCGGTCTAGAAGTAGTTTATTGTATATGCCCTGCCCCATGACGGCAGGCCAGTGTAGGGTCATGGACATGGCCATCCGTATTCCATACGGTCCCACTTTAGCCTGATCAGTAATCATGTGTAGAGCATTGTAATTTTGTATTATTCCCGTCTCCATTTTTACAGTCAGCCTTACGCTCTTGTCGCCGAATTATTTTTCTTGTTGGTGTTTCCTTATGCCGCCTCGACGACAATACATAGGCCTACTGAGGAAAAGTTATTAATACTAACAATAAGTACGGTAACATTAACAAAAATTAAAAAAGTACCCTTCAAGGGTAGAGTCAACTCTTTCCTTATTCTACCATTTGTTTCCCTACCACCATTGAGTGAAGCTGACTACGTGCCAAGTATAGCGAGGATATACTCGGATGCTGTGCGCTTATCTGCCACATTGTGCTGGGTCCCTACATTATATTATCGCACCCGATTCAATGTCCGGGTTATCATTAGATTTCAAACGAAAGAATTGTTGACAACACTGGATCGAAGGTCTTTGACATCAGTGATCTATGGTCGGATTCGCAGGCTAAGCTTATTCTTGCATAAACGTTCTGTGGCTAGAAAACATTAACAAGGCGAGAGCGCGAAATGTTGAAACTCGTGTTTATTTTAAGACTGTTTTAAGTGTTCTCCACCTCTATAAATAGAAACGCGACGAGATTTATGTGTTTTTTCCCCAGAGTTAGAACTGAAATTGGGGAATCTTACTACTTGATATATATTTGGATAATCTTAATTTCACCTGTGTAGTGTAGACCTACCCACGACCCGACTACCCTATACCCGGGCGAGCTGTCTGTCCCAAGAGCAAGAAACCGTGCGAGCTTCAATAAGGTTAATTAAATATCAAAAGCGATTAACTTGTGGGCATATAAATAAACGGAAGAAAAATAGATAGAAGGAAAAAAGTTTAAAAGAAGTTATATAGGCCTAGGTATTATAAAACGAGATTGTTGTTAACTTCCAATCGTCACTCTAGGAGGGGATGTGGGGAGGAAAAGAGGGTTCACAAGTCGTGGTTATTAACGTCGGGAGGTTGTCAAGGGGATGGACAGGGGTCTCCTACGACGACTGCCAGAGCTCGCCTCTAGTTTTCGAGATGGACCTTGCCTATATTCTTGCCTTTTACAATCAGCAGAGCCATGCTCTGGACCAAATTCTACCCCGAGCCCAGGCCACAGGCGGGGGTAGGTACATGTTGTTGAGGTACAATCCAATCCACACTACAATATAGACTCTGCTTGAGCTGCCCGTGGAACACACATTAAGTCCAATCATCACGATATCTTCTCTTCGAGAGTATAAGAACTCAATTAGCAGAATAGTAATGAGAATGTGTTGATAGCTGGTCGCGTTGCAGTTGATGGAATTAAATGAAGCACAACTGGGTCCAGCTAATTATAGCGTCTGTCTTGGGAAGCTGTACTAGTAACTACAGGCTATGTGTTGCAGATTGTTGGGTGGGGGATTGGGATGGGAGCACAACCAACACGTTTCGTAGAGGTCATTAACTGCATCGCCAACACGGGAGATACGTTGTCAACAATGAACACCCTGAACAAGCAGTTTTGCATTTCTCTGCTTGTGTTTCTGGTTTCAGGCTGATATTGTGACGAGATGAAGATGAAACACAATCGCAAACTATCCAGGCCAGTCCACGCTTTGATGGATTCAACTTTTAGCCCACATGCTTCAAACCTGCGCCACATTATGCAAGGACTTGCATATATATAGATACACTCTCCACGACGACGAATAGCGTAATAATCTTTAAAAAATCAAAGAAATAAATTTGAATAAATCACTGGAGAACTACACAAAATGGTTCGGACCTGCAATTACTCTCACCTAATTCGCACCCGACTTATCTCCATCTAGTTAATTGTTATTAGAACTTGATAGCTGGACGTTATAAAAATAAATCAGTCGCTAAAATGTGTATAGTATGTCGATGATTTATCAAGTAGTCAACTTATTGTGGGTTAAAAAATTATGAAGGCCAGCAACGCCGCCCTATGTCTTGTTATTAGATGTAACATTATTCATAGAAAACTTTGACATCATTGGATCATACGGTTTGCAAGCCACAGGCTGACAACTGAGAGTGCGTGTGTAACATAACAGTACTGGCATCTATATCATATACTTATTGCAATAGTTCTACAGTCAAATCAAATGAATTTACAAGCTCTGATGGACATCACATACATAATGAGTTACAGCACAGCCAAAGATTGGTGAATACGAGGAAAACTTGCGACGAAGCAGCAGTAGAACAGAACGTAGTTTACTTCCGACGAAAGTACCAAGGGAAACAACTTCCTGAAGGCCGGTGAATCTTTGACCATGAACCGGCGAGCGCTAGAAGAGGAAAACCAGTTTCCAAGGGGCCTCCGCCTATCTGAAGTTTCGGAGTGGAGCGGTCACCCACCTTAGCAAGTGCAGCTGCAGCAGCTCACTTGCACTAGGGGTGACAGACGTACGTGTCCCGATAAGATCAGGGATCGATTTGAGTTTTCAGGTGTTTTGTCACAAGACAATGACTATATTTGTGTAGCTACTTACAAGTGTGCCATTATCCATAGCTTAATAATATCATACTATTCTATTTTATGGCCTACTTGTTTAAATTGTATTATGTTGTGGATAAGGTGGAAGACTGATCTTCAGTGATTGAAAATAGCCATTTTTCTTGTTTCGTGTAAGATAATAATATGAATGATAGATGTAACAACAAAATAAAGATCATTAAATTAAATTGAATTGAAGTCTACGATCAGCAAAGCAATTACGTGTTGCTAATCTTAATGTAGCAATTAGTATGATCACTAATCACTAATCAGGGTACAAAAATGTGAATTCGAATAGAAAAATAGTCTCTCCCCCCCCCCCCCCCCCCCCGATTTGGTAGAATTGACATCTGGCAACCCTAGCTTGCACCCATATGCAAATATTTTTTCCTGTGACAAGACCATGAAGTCTAAATACACCAGAGAAATATCTGCTAATTTTCATTCAAATTGTTCCTTCATAATGAGATTAGAAGCCGTCCACGGTGGCACATACGATCTGAAGCTACGGCTCTACGAGGACGTGGGTTCGAATCCCGCATAAGGTAAGTTTTTTTTTTGTAATCGTCCTCTATCGTCATCTATCACAAAGCATCATCTCGAAAAGCCTTGGTGTATTAATTACCCACACATAACAAAAACTTGTAAAAATACAGCCAAACCTTACACACTCAAAAGAAATGAGATCTAAAAAAAAGGGCCAAGCTCATCTACCCTTCCACATTTGCGCATTCTTAATTCATAAACGTACATTGTCCCGTAACAACACCCTTGAAAAGCTTGGAAAAATAGAATTTGCAACTATTAATTTAAACGTAATAGTTCATCCAAATTCTTTTTTTCTAATTAATTTTAACGTAATGGTCATGAAAATTCTATTTTGCCCAGGTTTTCGAGGATGCTGTTATGGGACACTGTACGTTTATGAATTAAGAATGCGCAAATGTGGAAGGGTAGAATAGATGAGCTTGGCCCTTTTTATAAAGATCTCATTTCTTTTGAGTGTGTTAGGTTTGGCTGTATTTTTACAAGTTTTTGTTATGTGTGGGATCTCATTACTTTTTCAAGTTACATTGCAAAATTATTTGTTAAAATATAATAAATTTATCATGAAGTCGATTTAATTACTATGGTATTACCAATTAACAATAGAATGAAAAAATATAGTGGTCCAAAGACTTGCTTTTTGTAAACAATGTAGGCGATTATTGTCACGTAACTATAGTTACTTTTGATTGTATGCCTGTATAAGGCTTATTTTAAAACCTTTATTTGGAAGCCTTCCAGCAATTTTTTAAAACTTTTTCTTTCAAAGGGAATTACATCACTATTTCCTTAATGTCCATGTAAAATATGAACCTTGTAGCCCCTCCCGTTTGGTCAGAATTGCTGGGCAATTGAAACTGACGAATTAGATAGTAGTAGTAGGAGGAGGAGGAGGAGTAGTAGGAGTAGTAGTAGCCAGTAGTAACTAACGTCCTTAAAGTGATTTTGAGCATGTTTCAAGTCATATTTTCACCAAGAAGGAATGCTCGTACCCCAACCAAATTTGGCATGTGTTGTCGGGTACCTAAATCCCCTCGATTTTGATAGTTTTCAAGTTCACATCACGTTTCATGATGACTGGGTGACACCTCGAAATCACCCCAACTCTGCTTGCTGTATAAGGTGCCCGAGTGTGTAGCGCACCGCGGCTTGGCTACGGCGCCCTAACGGGCACCTAGATTATGAGTCGTCACTCGTCAAGCAACAAAAATCACCAACATCATCAATCACCATCAGCATCATCATCAGATATGTGCTTCCCTAGCTGTGTTGCAAATCAGAATTATTATTGAACTTTTTTAAAACAAGGCTGAATATTGATTTTTTCGATTTAAATACGATTTGTATTGATTTACAACAAAAATATTAATATTGTCAAGTTGACAAGTGATTAAAATTAAACCTTTCTCCGCACAAATTTCCAATAGCAATGTCCAAGGCCCTAGTTAATCTTTTTTTTTAATGTAAAGGAAAACGTTTCATAATGGCTGTTACAACTCTTGTGTGTGTAGCTCCAAATGCAATTGAATTCATAAATTTTATATATCGGACTGAATCCAAACATGTAGGTAGGCCAATAGGCATTTAGTGCATGAGTGAGTAGGCTAAGCTTCTTAGATACAGCCACATATTATTTTGTGAACTACTTCATAAGTTTCAATTAGCCTAATATTTCTCTAATATTGAGTTGACAATACTACACCTACACACATTGGGTGGGTTGGCAATTTACTAGCTGTAAGCCAGGGAAGTAAATAATTATCTACTAGAAAAACAACACCTTGCGAGGCTATACGCTCACCCTCCATCCCCCCCACCTCTATATAGGTAATAATAGAGATAGTGTTGTTAGTTCTTTCTTGTTGCCCCTCCTTGGAAAATATCCTGCCGGCGCCCATGAACAACAAAATGGGCAGTTATGGCTTGTTGAAGCCAAGTGAAGTGACAAGATAATTGTAAACTGACAATACCGGTATGCTGATCTTCACAATTTTATAAATTATTGACCAAACCACAATCCAAATCCAAAAATGTCTGAAGCTATGCAAATGCACCCGGGTGCCCTAGCTCACTTTATTTGATACCGGTACCGACACTCGTTTTAGCTTAGACCAGGAGTGGAAAATTACCGGTCGCCCGCTCGCCCGAGCAAGTAAAAATTTCATGCTGGCCCCCAAATCATCAAGAAGTAAAAAATCCCCCCCCCCCCCAAAAAAAAAAACAATTTAATAAAAAACACCTTGCAGCATAGGCCTACTATATTGGTGAATGTTTTTTATTTATCAATGCCACATTAGCTAGCTACTTCCACAATATTATATTGATACAAATTCGCTTTAAATCGCGTTTTAGGCAATCAAACATTATGCAATATGCAAAAAAATCGCTCTCGGCAAATTAGCCCCCGGCTATGCCGCGATACTACTGGCCCCTACTTATTTTTCCCAGCCCCTCTAACTTTGTACTTGGATTTGTCATTCAATTCAATTTCAGTAGCCTACCGGGTAGTAGGCCTGCTTTAGTTAACTTCATAATTTAATTTTCAACTCCATGAATCAATTCAAATTTAATAGCCCTACACATCGTTCTACTTCAAAAAATAATTTAAATGTTAACGTTTACTTATTAGGCCCTACTTAACTTTTTTTTACTTCTGGCTATATTACTTAGGCCTATAGGCCTATAGGTATTACTTTATATTTCATGTTGCTTGATTTTATGTGTGCTGTTGATGGGAGAAAAACAGGTAGGGGATAGAGTTCAATGCAATTGTCGGTAACGTAGGCCTATGTTTGCAATCCTAAATAATTATCTACTAGAAAAACAACACCTTGCAAGGCTATACGCTCACCCTCCATCCCCCCCACCTCTATATATAGGTAGGCTACTGAAATTGAATTGATTGATTGTATTGAAAATTAAATTATACACAATTTAAATTTGTATAGAATATGATTTTTTCCTTAAAATCTCTGTGAGGCTATGTCTAAACTTCCCAATTATCATTGAAATGAGTGTTTTAATGAGTTAATTAGCCTATAGTTAATAATTGTTCTTTGTTTAAAAGAGAAATGAATATTAATGTATTGCGTGTGGAGATGTAGGCTTTGAGTTTAATATTGGCTAGGTTCCATTGATTGATTATTTTTTTAATAAAGGCCCCTCCTTCTAAAATGTAGAGACAATGTATACCGTCAAATGTTATAAAAACATGGAATTTTGACTTAACATTGTCATTACCATGATGGTACTTTATAGCCAATTTTGGGATGTTAAAATATGATATGAACTAAACTAAAAAATGTGTGGTATTATTTTGTTATACCAGTAGGCCTACCCGGTACCGGTATGCCTACCTACCTTAATTTATGAAACAAACATTGCAAGCAGTAGCCAGTAGGCCAAGCATATCCAGGAATTGACAATTGGCTGGAGAAAGGGGGGGCCGGCCTTGCAAACTTAATGGGTGTGCTGGACCTGGAGTAGTCCAGTTCTGCCAATGGTTATTATGGCCAAAGGTGAAAAAATTCAAATTTGTAAAAATAATGTTTTCTTTTAATTAGGCTATGGAAGAAACTTTTACAACTCATACATTGCATTTTTTAACAATGATAGTAGGGCTAGAGTTTTCTGATAGGTCTAGCATGACATGACACTCAGTAGACCTCTACGTTACCCCATTGTAGTGCCGTAAAGAAACTACGGGGATTTGTATCCACGCCAAACGCGGACTCGGAGACATGGCAGAGTGACATCTATAGACATCCCTCCCAGTTCTGGTTAACCCTTCAATCTTCACAAGTATGATTCTGTCGTGGTGCAGGCTAAGGTTAGTGTGAAACGCGCCAACAAAAAAGCGCGTGTGAAGGGGCCATTAGGTAGACGGTAGGCCCAAGCCAAGCCTATGACTTAACACATAGGCCTATTGCGAGAAACGGCACAGCAGGTGGCAACGTTCAATAATAGGGCAACAAGTGTTACCAAATTTTTGGGTAGACCTAGGCCTAGGCCTACTCTAGGTCGAAAGTTGAAGTGTAAGGTAAGGTGCTAAACCTGGGGCCGCCTCCATTTGTATCTTGGAGGTGCACTAAGGATTTTTTTCTATTTTCACAGTTCTGCGCATGTGCAGGTGTCCAACTTTGTTTCGCAATTTTTTCGGTAAATATGCATAGGCCCTATATGGATTTATGCAGTGGACATGGAAAAACAAACAAAAACAACCTTGAACCTAGCCTACAAAACATTTAGGCCGTGGATAGTGATGTGAAATTGCCGGTAATTTATAATTTGGTAAATTACCTGGTAAATTACCCGGTAATTTACCAATGATCGGTAATTTAAAAATTACAAATTGAAATGGTATAATTTAGAGTGCCTGGTTTAGGGAAAAATGTTTTTAAAATCGGGCATTTATTCAGTAGGGCCTAATGGTAGAGTAACCGGTATTTAAGGCTGATTCATTATTTAATTACAAGGCCTATGTGCATCTACACTCACTTGTGTAGCCTATTTGTTTTGTAGAGTGGTGGAACAATGCACCTAGAGGCACACACACTTTTGTTAAGTGGTATGTGTGCCATTTGGCTTGATATTAGGCCTACCATGGTTAGGGAGCCACCTACTATTGAGTCAGTGGGCACAATGTATCACGACATGTGTGACTGTGACTGTACAGCCCACTCAAAGTTTTTGCCATAAAAGTAACTTTTTTAGCTACATCAATTTAAAAAATCGTAGTCCTATAGCAAGCCTAATACAAAATATATGCAGCTACCTTCTTTACCCTAATGACATAACCTTAAGAAAATAATGACAATGTTTTAAAAAGATAACTACTAACTAGTAGGCCTAACAAAGAAAATGTCCCTTGGGATTTTGAAGATAAAGTTTAAAGAAAGAAAGTACCTAAAGATTTCAAATTTACAGTAAATTTTGGCATTTTACGGTAAATTACCGTAATTTTGGTAATTTACCACATTGTAATTTACCACATAAATTACCGTAATTTGTAAACTGGTAAATTACCGAGAATTGGTAATTTACCAGCGGTAATTTACCACGTAAATTACCAACTCACATCACTAGCCGTGGATATTTGTAGGGCCTACAGTCAGCCGTAATAGCCTAATAGGCTACTGCAAAATTATTCGTAGGCCTACGGTCAAAGATTTTATTGCCGCCGCGTGCAGTGTTAGGCCTACAGTGATGTGAAAAACGGTGAAAATGCTGTATAGGCCAACTGCCTCGTGGGAAAACCCGGGCATTAAAAACACAAATTTGCCTTCAATAGAAACGTTATTTACGGTTTTACTAACAACGAAAAAACTACGCTGTGGCTATTTAACCGTAGCTACGGAAAAATTATGTTATACAATTTAACCGTAGACTGTACTACGGTAAATTTAAGCATGCTATTTTAACCGTAGCTATGGGAACGGCGGTAGAGTTTAGACTTTAGGCCTAGGCCTACGGAAGATTTACGACCTCTAAACCGAAGCTACGGACAAGTTTTGTAGACGTACACATAAACATTAGGGTAGCCTATTATTGCTCCCGTAAATACAGTAGCGCGAATCTATTTGTGGGATTCATTACTTTCGAGACTGTGGCATGTGTTTTCAGGCATAATTTATGATAGGCTAGGCCCTATACCTATCAAATTCTAATTTAGAATTGACTTAACCGAAAGAATCTGCATCAAAGCGATCGCATGTAGACCTAAACATGGCCTAAAATAGTCGAAATCGCGTTACTGCACCAAAAGGTCTAGTAAACCCTAGGCCTGAAGAAGAGGGGGAGGGGCTTACGCAGTGGCGGCGCCACACAAAAATCAATGGGGGGCAGAGGATGGGCAAGGTAATAAAGTGGGGGGCAATGAGAGGCGGGAAGCTGGGGTCTGGTGCGAAGCTCCAGCCGCCGGAGGCCCTTTCGCCGAAGGCGAAAAAAAATTTCACCATACATTTATTTCGTCATGTTTTAACTGAAAAATGGCAACTCTAGGGATTAACGTTTTGTTTATAAAGGTAAAAGGTTTGGTAAAATAAACACAAATATGTACAGTTTGTTATTTAATTTGTGATTTGATGATTTAATTTTAGTAATGTTACAGTGCAAAACAAAACAAAACAAAAATCTCATCTGGGTGGGCAAGGACGTGGGCAAGAAAATTTTTGGGTGGGTCAGGGCCCACCCTTGCCCCCCCGTAGTGCCGCCACTGGGCTAACGGGATTCATGTTGCCGTCTTTCTACGCAGTCATGAAGGAAATTGAAGCAAATAAAATACTACAAAAAAACTTTAACGTTTCTGTTTTAAATATAAATGACTTTCAATAAACCTTGGGTTGCATCAAATTATAATTTTGCATCAACAAACAAGTCATTGCAGTCAGGTTGTCAGAACAGGAATGGGGGCTGCCGCGCCGAATCCGCCGATCCCCCGAAAGATTCGGATACCTTTGATTATTTCCACAGATCTTTGTTTTTGCTACGGACGATTTGTTATTGTTAATTTGTCCGTAGCCTACGGTTAAATAGCCACTTCGAAAAAACTCTGCCACAAAACGTAATTTTTTTTATTTAAATACCCTAGGCCCTATGACATGCCCCAACGTTGTAAAAGTAAGTTAGGGGGAGTGGGGGAGGGGGGCGCAAAGCATGTACCGTATGTTTTAATAATAATAATAATGCTAATATTGTAAAACATGCGCAGTTCGCGCGCCCCCTCCCCCTAACATCGCAGTGTTGTAAAGTTGGGGCATGCGGAAGCATGCCAACCGAAAGAGGGAACTTTTTCGGTTGGTATGGACCGGTTTTACAAAACTACTTACGTTAGGTTAGTCAACCTTTCCGGACTAGTTACCTGCCGCGCTAGTTCTAGCCTAGGATATTTTTGATAAGAGCGCACCCGAAATTCTTTTCGTTACAAAACTACTTACCGGTAGGCCCTAGTTGTTTTTCAGTGTTTTTGTTGAAAAAAAGACGTTAAAAAACCGGTCCATATCAACCGAAAGAGTACGTACCCCCAACCGAAGGAGTTCCCTAAGCAACTGCCTAGGGCTAGGGCTAGGTAGCCCCTAAACTTTTTGTAGGGCAAGGCCCTAGGCCCATTTTGTTGTGTTGGTTCTTTTTGTTTTAAATGACACCCTTCGTAGGCCTAGGCCCCTATCTAGGAGTCCCAACCTCAACTGAACTCCGAAGAAAGGCCTAGGAAATAAAGTTAGTGTCTCACCTGTAAGCCAAGGACATGCATTGAAACAGCTTGTTTAGCGATGTCTCGATGGACAGTTGCTGCGAAGATTCCTCTTGGTTTTTCCTGTTGAGGGTAAACGTCGATTCTGTCCCTGCTTGCGCTGGCACTGGCACTGCAACTTCATACTCGTCATCTTGAGCTTCAGCATTAAAATCCGAGACCATAAAGTGTCCAGAATGAATACATTCTTTTTCAGTTTTCTTCGGCATATTGTCAATAGAATCTGTTCCTTGTGTCATAATGGTCACTTTATGACACATAAGTTCACCACACTGCATTTGTACTGACTTTGAAAGTATGTCACTGACAAGAATATTATTATTGAATTTGTGTGAGCCCTAGCCCTACTTCTAATCTTGCTACGATTTCTGTTGCTATCGCCATGTTAAAATTGGTATGTGGGCTAAAAGCTTACCAAGTTACCCGCTAGCTAAGCCTACTACTTGAACTTGTTGCGATGAATATGTGACGTAGAGTCATTGCCTGGAGGTCCTTTTCCCGTTAGCGTACTCTTCAGCTTGTTTTTATCACCAAATTGCCCTTTCCTATGTTATCGGTTGAAGCGCCGTCACCCATCAAAGATGATTTCGTAATGTCAAGTGGCTGAGAGAGTGTAGAGTCGTCAAGTTGGTACTTCTGATGGTGTCTTCGTGATTCTGCGCGCGAACTATAAACACTTGCAACCACCCACCACCATCACAAGCACGCGGAAATGGACCAATTAATTACTTGTAGGGGAGTGGTAAGACTTTCCACGAGACCACTGATATTGTATAAGAATCTTGAGGGAAATACCTTACAGTTTTTTTAATGATCCTAAACGCCACATAGAAGGAAGGTGATAGCTTTAAGTTTCCTTCAAGTGATGTTGTATTTTACTAATTTATTTGATATTAAAAGTGTATCATATTTTGCGAACCACTTACACATCAACTGGTGCATTCAATATTAATTAATACATGTTGCTTCTCCTTATATTCATGCAGTTTGGCTTACCAGTTAACGAATTCAAAATTATTAGGAATGCTCATTAGTCAAAATGCTTCGCATTTATTACAACACATTATATTTATTATTATTATTACTACGAAGATTTCCAGTTTTAAAATAAATGTTATTAAATTCTTGCTCCTAAATTAGGATTAGGAGCGAATGTTCAATGGCTATTTTGAGGAGTCAATAATTCTCAACATTCACCCTGTGACTGAACTGAAGAACCCCCAGTTCACGCTTGCATAATATGGCGAGTATCGATTCAGCAAGTGCGACCTCACGAATAATTAAGAGTCTCACGCTTCACGCGTTACGCATGAGCTATTATTGTCGAAAATCCACACGCTCCAGCAATATACAATAACGGTAACGGTAACCGACAATGGTAGCCTATACGCATTTCAAGCGAGGCTCTAATTCAAGAGGTCGTTGGTTCGACCATTTTTGGAAGCACCCTGGCGAAATGTGGACTGAATGATACTTTCTATTTGTCGATTTTCTTGCTGACTATAGGGTTGTAAACGCCATAGTTCCATATGAACGCTGAGCCTGGCAATCTCGGCAAAAAAATAGTTTCGTGCCCTAGATATCGGTGTGAAGAACACCACTCAACCCGACATTGTTGGAAATGAGTTTGGATGATTATTATTATGTTATTTATTTATTTATCCTTGATTCACAACAGAAGAATACATTTCCACCAGAGCGAATATAAAGTACAAAATAATATATAACCACAAAAATACAAAACAGAAAAATTACAAAACTCATTGATTGACTGGGCAGTGAATAAGGTGTATCGATAACTTCAATAAAGTTGGGGTTAGCACTTTAAGGATATGAAAATGATTGACAATTTATCGTGGGTGACCGTCTAGGCGCAATAATTACATGCAAAAAAATATCGTACACCAAACCAAATGTTATTTCAGAAATCTATTTGTCCTTATACCTGAAGCTGAAGCGTTTAGAAACTATATCCAGAAAACCGATTCTCAAAATTTAATTTTGCACTAGCTGTGCAGCTGTCCACACTATTGTCAAAAAACGACATAATATAATGGCTGATAGTGAGGTTAGGCCATGTCCCGACCAAAAAAAAATAATTTTTTCGCTGTTTCCTTCCATGGACTTTTAAGGTTTTGACACAAGGGTGATTACGATAGCCTTAATGTGGTGTCCGGGTTATCACAGAAGAAGAAGAATTAGCTCATGTTACTGCTAAATAGTAAATATTATGTTTATTAGAAAAACCACATGGTTACCAAACGATTCCCTTCAGCTTAGCACAGGAAGTCACCACAGGAAGTGCCCCGTAGCAGACGTGTACACCGCCACCTAAATGTGGACACAGTTCATACAAGCTAAGCTCTGGGCTACCAGAGCGGGAGTTTGAATAGAGAACATGACACTCTTCACCCTCTTGAATTGAGAATATACTAAATTGAAGTTTAAATGAATCCAATGTCAATCCAAGCTAATTCATAAAATTGAATACGAAGTTAAATAAGATAAACTACAGAATTGTAAGATAATTCACACAATTACTACAGAATACTAAGATAATTCACACAATATAAATGGAAACTAATAACTATCTATACCTAGTACGTTAACGTTTAAACATAATCGTTCAGGTAAGCTGGAGGCTTGCGAGTCCTAGCGGAAACTCGTAAGGGATTCTGTACAACCTCACATTGGCCGGGGGTGTCTCTTGACCACTGCGCCAGGCTCGCAACGGGCTCTGCAACCTCGGGCTCCGACCCCGGGCTGCGCTTCAACATGAGGTGCCGGTGCCGGTGGTATTTACCTCTACTGCAGCTGCTGTAGCCTCGTTACCGATGTTGGGTAACGCCGCTGAGTTGCTCGATGTGGCGGACTTCCGTCGATCCACTGCTGGTGGTTCCCCTGTAGTTTCGAGGACCCGCCACTGACTCAATAACTCCGGGTAGCCAGCGTTCTCTCTGATACGCGATAGCTACGGTAGACACCGCATCTCCCACTTCGAAAGCCCTTCCGGTCACCATCTCGGTCGTAGGCCGACAAGGAACTGCAACCGAATCTGGATGTAACTTGTCCAGTAGAGTTTTTGATCCTCCGACCCATCAGCAGTTGGGAAGGCGCCTTACCCGTCCGGTGCGGGGGGTACTCAAGCATGAGCAGAATGTTGCACATTTTCATGCTTCCACTGTGCGGGCCCTTTATCTTCCGCAAGAGAGATTTAACCGTTCTGCACGGTCCGTCCGCCTGCCCATTAGAGGCTGGATGGTACGGCGCTGAGAAAACTGCTTCACTCCGTTAGATGTGCAGAAGTGCCCAAATTGTTCAGAGCGGAAGCATGGTCATTATCACTCACCAGCTCGTCGGGGATCCCATGAGTAGAGAACCATACCCGCAGCTGGTTGATTGTAGTCGCGGCAGACATTGACCCGTTCGTCTCGGCGACCTCGACCCATTTCGACAAAAGCGTCGACTAAGATCAGGAATGTGTGCTCGCAGAAGGGGCCAGCAAAATCACGTGCAAACGTGACCAAACACGTACCGGTGGGGACCAGGGAATGACGGGAGCCTTGGGGGGGGTCTGGCCTAGCTTCAGCGCAGGCTGGGCAAGAATTCACCAAATTCTCTATGTCCCCATTCAGGGAAAGGCCACCAGACGTAGCTTCTCGCCAGCGATTTGGTCTTCACAATTCCCTGATGTACCCGGTGAAGGAGTTGCAGTACATCCGGTCGTAGACTTGCGGAACAACAACACGATCACCAAACAGGATGCAGCCATTACGTATCGATAGTCGGTTGCGCCCAGCATCCAGATACCGCTGGACTTCTGGATCCGCGTTGTGGGTGCGTCCGTGAAGCAATGCATTATGCACTAGGCTCAGTGCAGGATCCTCCTTTGGTAGGCGTTGAATACTCTCTGCAGTAAAACGGAGAGGTAGGAGGAGCTTCGCGAGAGTAGAACCCCGCCGGATCGGGGTTTACTCCTCGGCTGCGATTTGCTGTGATGGAAACGACTGAGAAAATCAGCATTTGCTTTCAGATTCCCCGCACGATGTGTCAGTGTGTAGTCCATACTGACTGAGAAGCAAGCACCAGCGTAACATCCTGGGTGACACCTGGTCCGGTATCGGTTCTGTTTTCTCTGAAAATCCCACACAAAGGTTTGTTATCAGTTAGTAGGGTAAAATGACGACCATACAAATACTTGTGGAATTTTTTTACGCCGAAGATGATGGGTAGCCCTTCCGATCTAGCTGGGAGTAGTTTCCTCTCGCTTGCCTGGAGAGTTTCTAGACGCGTACGAGATAGGGGTTCTCTCCATCGTTCAGGAGTACAGAACTGCCCCAACTCCTACTGGGGGATGCATCGCAGGCTAGGATCAGAGGAAGAGTGGGTCGTAGTGCGCCAGCACCTTCCGGAAGTCATGACATCTTGCACATATTTCATGCAATCCTCATGCTCCTGATCCACTTCCATTTAGAGTCGTTGTGCAGGAGTTTTTAGAGGGGGTTGAATCTTTGTCGACTTGTTTTCGAAGAACCTATCATAGGGAAGTTGATGAAGCCAAAGGGAAAGGTTTTTTGCTCATCCTGTTTGCTGGAGAAGGGGTGGCTAACAGCTCTCGCACCTTAGAAAACGTAGGTTAATTCCTTTGCCAGATATGAAGTATCCTACATACTCCAGAGACTTTAAAATTGAAGACACACTTGTCCAGCCGTAGCCGCAAAATTGCTCTCGCGAATTGTTCCAGAACTTGTTGAACTCGGCGCCACAGCTCCTGTTCATAGGTGCCGTAACTAAAAAAATCATCCAGGGACACAACTACCCTGGGATGCCAAAAGTAGTGTCTCGGAGATTCGCTGAAAAAAAGGCTGGAGCCCAAGACAGGCCGGGGCTGAGTCGCCTCATGCGGAATAACCCTCGGGGAGTGTTAAGGGTTAGGATACTGGAGGTGTCTTCATCTACAAGGATTTGTAGAAACCCTGAGACAAATCAAATTTGGCAAAAACTTTACCACCACTCAACTTGCTCAACAGCTCGTCAATTGTAGGTAGTGGGTACCTCACGCTGACAGGCAGGATTGACTGTTCCACTAAAATCGCCCATATCCGGATTGACCCATCCTCTTTCACGTTTACGGTAGGCGTAGCCCACTCCGAGTGTGTAACCGGTTCCAGTATGCCGGCTGCGACCATGCTGTCGAGTTCCTTACTCACTCGATCCTGAAGAGCAAAAGGTACAGCTCTTGCTTTGCGGAACACTGGCGTTGCTTCGGGTTTCAGATGGGATTCGTGCGGGCGGACCGGAGTATCCTCCCAAAACCGGAGCAAACACCCAAATGTAAGTTTTCAAGTTTTCAGAAGGCCTGCAACAGAAGCTGAAACAACGTGTTACTCCATTTACGCTAATCCCCAAAACGGAAAACCATGTCCGTCCCAATGCGCTGGACCGGGCCCGTTCCATAACCGCAATGGGTAGCTTGGCCTGGTACCCGTTTAGTTGAATACAGGCTGTAAACCCCTTTAACCTTGAGGTCCTCTTGCGAACACGTTTTCAAAGCAATTCAGGAGTCGTGAGATTCTCGGTAGCGAAATGACGCTGGTATATGTCATACCCTATTATAGTGTGCCCTGCCCAGTATCTACTTCCATGGGGAGCAAGACATCCCCCAAATAGCACTTCAACCATGAGGGCTGGTGGGGCTCTAGGTGAGGGGTGTGGATAGAAAAAGCCCTGCCGAGTTGTACGGCAGATCCTCTTGTTGATCTTGGCTCTCCGCCCCCTGCAATGGTGGGGCGTAGACTTGCGCTGCTGTTTTCCCCCATTCCCTTGTGATAAGAACTAGCTTTTGGGGGAGCTCCATGCGCAGATGGAGTTGCATTACCTTGCTTTCCACCATTAGCAGCTTTTTCTTCCGGCATACTCGAGCGATATGCCCTACACCCTTGCAGAAGTGGCAAGTGTAGGAACGGAAAGAGCAGGTGTCGTAACTGGTGCATGTCGCCGCAGCATGACATGCACCACGTAACTGAGGTGTATGATAGACTCCGTACGAACCGCTGCCGATTTTAGCGTGCAGACGACTTTAGAACCGACTGCGAAGATGCCGACTGCGTAGATTGCTGCAGAGCTGCGACATCTCCTTTCGCCGCCTCCGATGCGACGGCCTGGGCATAAACAGTAGCGAAGGTGACTGAACCTGTAGTATCCGAAAAGATTTTCTCCTGCAGCCTAGTATTTTTTCATCCCTAGAATGATCCGCTGGAGGAGTTCTTCCTCAACGTCCGGATAGTTGCAGCTCTGCGCCAGCAAGCGCAGGTTTGCTACATAATCTTTTGAACGGTTCGTTCGGCAACTGGTTGCGCGTTTCGAAAACCTTTCGACACAACCACACATTTTGCTTTGGGTTGAAATGCGTATTTAGTAACCCCACAGCCTCGTCGTAGGTGATCTCTGCTGTGGACTTAGGCTTACCAGCTTCCTAATCTGCCTATAAACGAAGGTCCAGTGTTACAGAATAGAATCGCCTTCCGCTTACTTCCCACGATGCCATTTGCCTCAAGAAAAAACCAAGTTTGTTCGGAAAATATCTCCCACTCTTCCGCGGTTTTCCGAAACCAACTGTGGTACAGAGCAATTATGCCAACCAGCACTGGCCCTTGCTCTGGATCAGGCATGCCTTAGACTAGCCTAGGTAGCTAGGCCCTAGCAGAATTGAAGAGAAAGGCTAGGCCTAGGTAGTAGGCCACCTGCATGTGCGCGTAGACTTGCGCTGCTGTTTTCCCCCATTCCCTTTGTGATAAGAACTAGCTTTTGGAGGAGCTCCATGCGCAGATGGAGTTGCATTACCTTGCTTTCCACCATTAGCAGCTTTTTTCTTCCGGCATACTCGAGCGATATGCCCTACACCCTTGCAGAAGTGGCAAGTGTAGGAACGGAACGAGCAGGTGTCGTAACTGTGCATGTCGCCGCATGCATGACATGCACCACGTACCTGAGGTGTATGCAGACTCCGTACGACCGCTGCCAATGTAGCGTGCAGACGACTTGTGAACCGACTGCAAAGATGCCGACTGCGTAGATTGCTGCAGAGCTGCGACATCCCCTTTCGCCGCCTCCGATGCGACGGCCTGGGCATAAACAGTAGCGAAGGTGACTGAACCTGTAGTATCCGAAAGATTTTTCTCCTGCAGCCTAGTATTTTTCATCCCTAGAATGATCCGCTGGAGGAGTTCTTCCTCAACGTCCGGATAGTTGCAGCTCTGCGCCAGCAAGCGCAGGTTTGCTACATAATCTTTGAACGGTTCGTTTCGGCAACTGGTTGCGCGTTTCGAAAACCTTTCGACACAACCACACATTTTGCTTTGGGTTGAAATGCGTATTTAGTAACCCCACAGCCTCGTCGTAGGTGATCTCCGCTGTGGACTTAGGCTTACACAGCTTCCTAATCTGCCTATAAACGAGAGGTCCAGTGTTACAGAAGAGAATCGCCTTCCGCTTACTTCCCACGATGCCATTTGCCTCGAAGAAAAAACCAAGTTGTTCGGAAAATATCTCCCACTCTTCCGCGGTTTCCGAAACCAACTGTGGTACAGAGCCAATTATGCCAACCAGCACTGGCCCTTGCTCTGGATCAGGCATGCCTTAGACTAGGCCTAGGTAGCTAGGCCCTAGCAGAATTGAAGAGAAAGGCTAGGCCTAGGTAGTAGGCCTTCGATACAGCGTCAGAGCAGACGCACAGGCTAGGCCCTAGCAGACTTGTTAGCGTCGTAGAGCAGACGCTTAGGCTAGGCCTAGGTAGCAGACTTGTTAGCGTCGTAGAGCAGACGCTTAGGCTAGGCCTACCCTAGGCCTGGGCTAGACCCTTGTGGGGCCTACAACCCTGAACAAAAACAGTCCTACCTCCATGTTTTTCAGTAGCAGGCTCGAAAAAAACATCCTCGTCGCCATTTGTGGTGTCCGGGTAGTCACAGAAGAAGAAGAATTAGCTCATGTTACTGCTAAATAGTAAATATTATGTTTATTAGAATTTGGTAACCATGTGGTTTTTCTAATAAACATAATATTTACTATTTAGCAGTAACATAAGCTAATCTTTCTTCTTCTGTGACTACCCGGACACCACAAATGGCGACGAGGATCCCATCCTCGTCGCCATTTGTGGTGTCCGGGTTATCACAGAAGAAGAAGAATTAGCTCATGTTACTGCTAAATAGTAAATATTATGTTTATTAGAAAAACCACATGGTTACCAAACGATTCCCTTCAGCTTAGCACAGGAAGTCACCACAGGAAGTGCCCCGTAGCAGACGTGTACACCGCCACCTAAATGTGGACACAGTTCATACAAGCTAAGCTCTGGGCTACCAGAGCGGGAGTTTGAATAGAGAACATGACACTTAAATAGGAATACTTTTGTGTACATCAATGCGGCTGGAGGGAAGTTGAAACAGTTTATGAATTCGTGTATTCCTTGGTGGCACAGGGCAGTTCAATAATTCGATTCGATTAAAGGCGAGTCAAGCAGGTTATTTGCATTTTTATAGACCAGAACAATGTCCATAAATTTCCTCCGGCTTTCAAGGGTACTTAAAGCTGGTTGTCAGAACACATACCCAGATAATTTACTATGTCGTATAACGTATTAGCCTTGAAACAAAATTTGTTTGACAAATACAAAACCATTGTTGTTCTCTATAACAGCAATTTTTATGACATGAATTGAGAAAGGATGCGTAGGGCATTCGCTTTAACAACTGAAGAAAATCCCGAGAGAAACCTTCAGTCAAGATTGCCGGTCTCAACGGGATTCGACATCGGGATCTCTCGATTCGTCTCGCGCTTTACGCTTGAGCCAACACTGTAGGGAGCGTAGGGGCCTAGGTCGTATTTGATAATAAAACGTATTTACAATAAATGGATTTGCATATTGATTAATAAATTAAACTGTTTATACTTCCTGTTTTCTTCTTTTCGGCAAATTCAGCACCATCTCAAACACCTATATAATACATATTTTCCATAGTAAATTAAAATTCCACGAGGTTTTGTAAAATTAGTTTATTGAATATCATTCATCATAACATTAATATATTAAAACATACTTATTGCATATATTGAGTATATATTTATTGGGCACAGTTTCTTACTCAATGTAACACTCTGCTAAAAGTCTTTGTCCCATCCGGAGAACTCGTCAGGTGGAATTTCAGAGTTCTTCTTGTATTTATCGAAATTGGAAATGTCCGTTGGGCCGCTTATCTGAAATTTAAATTTAAATTTGCCTCAATCAAGGGATTATTTTG
>JAMZAV010005666.1:0-43698 GCA_024449915.1 Sweltsa coloradensis
GTGCCTTTATACCCGGAATGTGGGAGACTTAGGTTCAAACAACGGTCGTGATAGATTTTTTCATTCCTGGATTATTTTATTATTTCTGAAAAATTATAGAACATGTTTTGAAATGCATAATATGTACAGTACTCTAGAAATCATAATATAGCCAGTACGAAATACGAGTAAAGATTGTAAGCAATGTTTCTCCGAGCGGAATTTCTGGTATCATTGAGAGTGCAAGATTCAATACACCTTGGTCACCGCCTATATTCAAAAAATCAATCGATGGATTTTTTTTTAAGAACAAAAACTTTGTCGTTAAATTAAATCCTACACATTTGCAGCCTATTTTTCAACTTATTATTTCTTGTATGTTTAAATCGCAACGGATTTTGCTCATTTTGTTAGCCATTCTAAACACACTGGTCACGGATGTCTGTTTAAATTTCATCTAAATCTGTTTTGACGTTTGGCCGTATGGCATCAAACAAACAGACAAACAGACAGACATTCGCATTGTGAGTGCCGTTCCGCTATACTTGCGTTGTTAGGCTTCGTTCGCTTCGTTCACTCGTCTTGTAAACATGGTCACAATGATGAAACACTGTATACAAGATCATTAATGAAAGGTTTACTTTTATATGATATCCAATAACTTGTTCTGTGCTTTTGTTTCCACAGAAGGTTTAACATTTGTTTTTTTAATCAGAATCGTATTAATTAAATTCAAATGCAATTAAATGAATAATGAGACGCAAATTTAGTTCTTGTTTATAATAAAATATTGGTTACCTAAATTGGATTTAAAGTAAGTACATAACATTGTAAACAAGTCTTGGTTTATATCCTGCAGGTTAGAACTTATAAGCCAGTGGTTTAGCCGCGGTCGCTTAGCCGGTTCCCACTCGAACACCGAAGTAAAGCAACCTCGGGCGTGGTCGGGGGTAGAGTGGGTGAACGCTCAGCCCTGAAACATAAGTATACCGCTGGCTAGAGCAGATGGAGGGTTCGAGAGCTAGTGTAACGGCTTCGTTCTCCTCGGCGTCTGCTCAGCAGTCCGGGCTAGCGGAGGAACCTATATGACTGTAAAGATTACACCGTCCTTTCGGATGGGACGTAAAGCCGTTGGTCCCCTTAGTACATTTCGAAAGGAGTAGTCTACGTGCCGATACCGAGTTTTCCCTCCTCCTTTCTATTCACCCCTTATCTCCACTCATCGTCTCGAATAGCCTTAGTGCATTAATATGAAACGTTAAACAATACTAATCAAATAAAAAAGATATATACTACACTATACTTTAATGCCATGTACTTACTCCAACACCATAGTACGTATAGCAAGTATAAATAAATAAATAAATTCGTATTTAGAGTCTACTCACTCAGTCACACAACTGATTTTCAGTGGGGACAGTAAACGAAAGTGACCAAGCCAACCCTGCAGGCCCCGACGCAATCGACGAGTGAACGATAACCAACCAAAGATCGATATTTTAATAGGAAATATAGCAATCAGTGTTGTGGACAGTGCGAACACCCGCGGATCAATGCCAGAATCAACAAGGCCGATTTAGGACAACTTCAAATTTATTATGTGCTTCGTTGCTAGGACGGCTCCAAAGTCACCGTTTACAAATTCCTAAGACAAGAACTGCTTAAGTCCAAATCAGAAGTTAAAAATCTTATGACTTTAGCGGGAAAGTATAAGTCGTCCTGTGTTTAAATATGGAATAAAATACATTTCCGATAAATAAATACATATATAAATAAACGTGTGGTTTTAAATTGTGTAGCTGGTGTATTATTGTTGTAAATATTATTATTATATTGTATTAATTTTGTGATTTGTTTCAAGAGCAAATAAGTTGTCAAAATCCACTCCTTTTACGTTGGCCATGTAATAACTAGTAAAATTATTACATAATCGTATCTTGTGATTATTTGTAACCCTTTTAACTATGTATGAACTGAAATAGATTATATGAAATATATTTTTTGTAATAAAATAAAATTAATTGTTATTTTGGAAATAAATCAATTACACCTACGAGTGTTTCCCGATCAATGAAATTGAGAAATAACGTGTAAAGTGTAATTGACTTTTTTACTGCTGTTTGGTTCAAAATAGCTTTGTAATGTAGTAATATTTTGGATTTTTCCGATATACATTAATTAAAAAACTATTTTTTTTTATATTCAAGAGCAGTGACAAGTTGTTTGAGTTATTTATTGTTGTTTTGTTTCTGATGAACATTGTGGAATTTATTTTATATGACAGAATGTTTATGTTCATGATTTGTCACTATCTTGGCTATACTGAATAGGATATACGTTAAATAAATTAATAAGATATAAATATGCCAATCTATATTTCTTTAAATAATATTAAACTAGTTTAAATAATAACGATTGTTTATTTTTTACAGACGGCACCAAAGATGACAACAACAAAAACAACAACAAAGCCCTTCTCAGGATGGCGCAGAAAATGATAGAGTGAAGACTGTAGCTGTGGCCTTGGTCTTGACCTTGACATTATGATTCCCCCACCTCTGCTAGATTTCATGGACGTTTCACCTATTTAAATACATTCACAATCATACTATACATTACATAAAAATAAGAATTTATATTTTATTTTTAGTCTGTGGCAATACATGGGAGTGATAGTTGTGCATTTCTGTTATTGCATTTACAATGTAATTGTGCTATAGCAAACGCAATATTTTTAAAATGATATTGCAATAGTCTTAAATTACTGTTGTTATGGTGTGTTTTATTTTTACTACCTTTACATACGTTGTTTTACGAAGTACTTGACAATCATTTATAATATTTTAATTAAATTATGACATGTGCTTTATACATCTATTCTACGGGGATGATATTTTGATCTGATTTATTAATATATGTAACTGTTCACACAGGTAAATTGTTACAGTGTAGGGCTGGCTTCAGATTAATTTCATGAGAAGTGGTTATATTTCCCCAAATTGAATACATACTAGCATATTATGTTCATGCATTCATATTCACTGCAGTGCAAAATAACATGATTGTTTCAGACTTGTTTTCTACATTTCCTCAATGCTCAACCATAGAGTAATAATATTGACTCAGAAATAAAGTTTCTCAAAATGTTCTGTTCACAAGTTAGTGTCCATTTTTGTATGAAAATACAAACACATAAATAAATTTAAAACGATGATAAACATCAAACTTCCCTTAGTATAATATGTCATAGTTTTCTAGAGATATTAGATAGATAGAGATTTCGAGAGAAATAATAGGCGCGATTTTAAAATTGTATGTTTTCGGTAATTGGATGAGCGAAGCGAAGATTCCATTTCACTACACTGGAGAAAAAAATCCGGAATGTTTTTTTTTTTTCTGTATTTTTGTGTGTTTGTTAACACGATTCCGGCTAAACCGATACTCCGATTGCGATGAAATTTTATGGAGGCCTTCGAAATCTCTGAACTTAGAACTGCCACGTTTTTGAGCGCAATCGGGAATTTTTTTCTCATAAAAAACGCAATTTTACGATTTTTTTCGATTTTTAAAAAAATTCTTCGACTTATAACACTTACATGCTATATTTTATTTATTTATTTATTTATTTATTTAACGTCTATCCTATTCAGTTATAAAAACTGATTTACAAAGGAGGACAACTAAATAAATCTAATTACATAGATGCAGAAACAACAATAAATTACATTTTCGTAAATATTTGAAATAGTAGCATTACAACAACAATGCATTTAACACAAGAATTTTGGTAACAAATTGAATGATATTATATGCATTTAATGAATGAATCAAATATAAAAAAAGGGTGGAGAATGAAAAGAAAAGAAAAAAAGAAGAAAAAAGAAAAGAAAGGAAAAGAAAAGAAACGAAAAGAAAAGAAAAGAAAAGAAAAAAAAAGAAGAAAAAAAAACAAAAAACAAAAACAATAAAAACAATAAAAAAGAAAAACGAAAAGAAAAAAACTGATTTATTAGACGATCCCACTCAAACGAATATGAGGTTTGCCAAAAATCAGGAACAGCAAATCAGGGAGTATAATCAAACTTTCGCGGAAGAAACCACCGAACGCGAAATCTTTATTCTTGGGTTCAATCTTCATTTTTGTGTTCAAATCTTGACTCATATATATAATTATATCAGATATATAATTATATAAAAAATTTCATGTCAAACTGATCACAGCAATGATACAGGACACCTAAATCAAGTTGCAAGCTCCATCAGTGGGCGGCAACCAGATAATCTAGGCAGAAAAATATAGTTGAAAATACATTGTTTATATCATAATCAAAGCTATAATGAACAAACAAAGAGAAAAGCAAAATCAATTATAAGAGCTTATGAAGGTAAATTAACATTACACAAACACACAGACAATAACCTACAAATAAATAGTAAAAATCAATTTTTTGCTCTTTGATTCATTATCATTGCTTCAATTTTACTTTTAAATTGTACAATTCCTAGATCAGTAAACTGGCTTCTAATATCATAAGAAATTGAATTCCAATAGGATACGCCTCTGTACATAAATGACTTTCTAAATGCTTCAGAATTTAATCTAGGAACTTCCAATGAGTTTATTAAAGTAGAATTTCTATCACGATCAACAATTTTAAAAATATTGGGTAGAATACCTAAAAACATACCTTTCAATACTTTGTATGTATTTACCAGCACGCTATACTTCATCCTCTCCTCAATCGTGAAACAATCAGACTGCAAATCTTGGTTCAAGGGAAATGAATCAAACAGATGGTCAATTCTCTTCTGAAGTACAACATACTCAGTAGAAGGTCTAACTGCCCAAACCACTAAGCAATAATCAATAACAGTGTGAATATAAGAATCTACAAGTAACCTCAACATTCTCTCGGTTACAAACCTCTTCATTCTACTTATAATTCCAATTGCTGATGATACTTTATTACACACATATTCATAATGTTTCTTAAAATTTAAATTACAATCTAAGAAAACTCCAAGATATTTAAATTCATACACTCTAGAAATTAACTTACCATTACAATTTAACGTCAAATGAATATCCGATTGTAATGATTTTTTAACAGAACCTTAATTTTATGAATTAAGATATTCGTGTGAAATTTGAGCGTAATCGAAAAATTATTTCTCATGAAAATCGAAATTTTACGGGTTTTTTCTTTTTTAAAACAATTCTTTGACATATAACACCTACATGCTTTATCCTATTGTAATGATTTTTTTATAGAACCTTAATTTCATGAATATATATACTCGTGTAAAATTTGAGCGCAATCGAATAATTATTTATTATGAAAATTGCAATTTTACGATTTTTTTCTTTTTTTTAAGTTACGTAAAAATTACGATTTATTAAAAAAATTAAGTTAATTTTTAATTTAATTTAAAAAAAATCTTCGACTAAGTAATGATTCTTTCACAGAACAACAGAAAATCCGCGTAACACAATGCAGCTCAATGCACCAATTACGCTCATCCAACAACGCGGCGGGACTTAAGCGATTTCCTAGTATAATTTTATCAACACTGTCATTGAATGGTGTTTTGAATGGTTTTTGAGATTCATGCGACCATCAATACAATTCGACTTTCAATACAATAATTCTACATTACATACCGGTTCTACCCTTCTAACACCAAGAGCGTTTGGTAAAGTACTTAATTCCAAAATATCTGTCATTATAGCCCCTTTCGCCCCTTATAGCTTATCTCAAGACACACGCGGTGGAGCTTAGGGAGTTGTTCATTTTTTATTTTGTGTTATCTTCTGAGTATGTGTGCAAATTTTCAGCTAGTTTCGAATATTGTCTGGGTCAAAACCTATATTTACTACCGACAATGTTGGCTTGAGCGCTTTCTGATTCGGGAGGTCCCGGGTTCAAATCCCGTCGAGACCGGCAATCTTGACTGAAGGTTTTTTCCAAGGTTCTTCTCAGTCGTTAATGCAAATGCAAGGGATTGAGTCCTCTTAAACAGCCCTCGGACATCCCTTCATAATTTCCTACTCCAATATACCTAGGTATAGTCACCTAAAGAGAGGCACATCAGGTAAAAAACTGGTGTGCACCCTAAAACGGATTTCATACAAAAATTTATTTATTTATTTATCTTTCCAGGGCTGTAATATTTTGTAAGGGTGAAAATGTTTTCAGTTTCATTTTAAAACATTATTATCTATATTCTATTATCACCTTGGCGCTAAGTTTCAAAACATATTTTATTTGAGGAAATGTGAACAATGCAACACAGTAGAACTTACACTCTAAATTAAAAGAGCGGAAAAACACTCAAATCGAGTGAAATTTCGCTCCTTTTTTAGCTTGTATTTGCACCACTCTTTCTGAGTGACCACCACTCCTAGAATTGAGTGAAATAATTCCACTCAATTATAGAGCGAAATTTTCACTCTGAAATAAGCGTGATAATCGCTAATAAAAGATCGAAATTCACTCAAATAATAGCGATATTTTGGCTTTAAAGATACTCTCTACTCAGGCTATTAATAACTCAAACAGAAGCTTAAATCACTCAAAATTTAGACAAACTAACTGAACTAAAGCAGCTGTATGCAAACATCACGGTAATAATATGTAGATGGACGACTGCGTTCTCTCTCCTCACTGTGGACGCCCATGAAAAGGCATGCATATAATAATATGCATTATTATCTAGGCCTACAGCACATGATATAGGCCTACACATGAAATATTATGTTGTTTTCAACTAAAACAATGAAAACACAATGAACTATTCGTGCATATAGAAGTACAACAGATGTCGACATTTACCTTTTGCTTTTCGGCGTTTCTGCAGAAAATGCCCTTTCTATTAGAACGTTGAACACTTCATCACTACACCAGTCACAACCATTTTTGCTAGAAGACTTACACTGGCAATGCGCACACGGTCACGAATTAACACACACTGACGAGTTGGTTTCGACGATGCTGGACGTGGACAGAGGACCGTTGATATATTGGAATGCCCTACCTCGTTCTTTGCCATGAGTATATGAAAAGCAATCACCAGTGACATGTTTGAAACGTCGCCGGTAAAATCTCTGCTATTCATCCCCTAGACTTGGCACCGATCAGGACAATACAGTAGACATACAATAAGAAGAAGCCCCATTCATCCCTTAGATAAATCTCAACACTAATCCCTTGAACAAGCTTTATGCATCGCTCACTATTGACTAAACATCGCTAACTAAAGAGCGGTGTCACACGGTCACTCAGCACATTTGAGCTAAATAATTATCACCCAATACATCGAGTGACAATTCCAGTAAAAAATGAGTGACGAACACTCAAAACGAGTGAAGTGACCATCCGCTCGGCGTATTGAGTGAAACAAACCACTCAAATAATTTAGCGTGTAGTATATATATATTTTCAGTTAGAATATAGTTACAAATAAGTTTCGAATAAATTAATTGATTCTTCGCATACAATACAAACATCATCGTATAAACAGGGAGGCACAAAATGGTACAGATAGATACATCAGTGTAATATTTGCTAGGTCACTATTACGATTGTCGGAACCATCACGTCCGCTATTTCGTAATTGATAATTACATGAAACTATGAGGTCATACAAATATTGACTATGCATAACTGTGGCATTGAAGTTTTAGGATCAAGGTTTGATTATTTTAGTGTTTTCCAGCTATGAGCATTAGTGTCCAGCAATGAGGCATTGTTAAAACAGCTGGACGAATAAGCCAAGGTCAGTGTTGGGTCAGTTCTTTTTTTAAATGAACTTTCTAAAAGTTCAGTTCACAGCTCAAATAATGAACTTTTAAAAAGTTCAAGTTCTTTTAAAACCTAAAATTTTGAAAAGTTCATGTTCGTCTAAAATATGAACTAAGTTCTTTTAAAAGTTCTTTTGTAAAAAAAATCAGTATTTTATTATAGGTTGGCGAGAAATGAAGAAAAACATTAAGGTCGTGCGAGTATCACTTTTTCAAGTCGAGTTCGAGTAGTTTACTAAAATCTTCAAATCTATAAGTTGTTTTTGTATTTATGTATGCCCATCTAGGCAATCTATAGGTTATCTAATTACCAAATTATTTTTTTGCTTCAATGCATTAGCATAGCCATTGCAAGTGGCCAAAATAATTCACCATTACTACCCATTTTACTAGGTACAAGCTAGTTAAATTTAAATCTGTCTTCACCTACACAAGTGCAATCCCCCCCCCCCCCCCAAACAAAGTAAGGAGCGAGCTACACAACTTTTATTGATGATGTTAATAGTTTCATCTAAAATATATTCTTGCATATGCCACTGCAGTCTCGCGCAATCTACTGTCAAGTGCAGTGGCGACTCGTGCTATTGTGCGCTGGTGCTGTAGCACCACCACCATAAATCATCCATCTCCATTAAACTGAATTTTTGATAATTTCAATGTGTATGTATTGTAAAATTAAGTATTCAAAAGTATCCGCGGCCGTGCTGCAGAGATGGCGCTGATGGTCAACTTTTTCATACCGCGTAGTAGCCCTACATGGTGGTGATAGTTTTTAACCAAGCATATGTAGAAACCTGCGATGTGCTCCGCACTGAATTCGACGACTTTTTAGCCCTTTTAGCACGCAATGACAGGGAACGACACGGGTAAAACGAAACGCAAACCGGTCTTCTGGTGTTATCGGGACTCGCGCACTCGGGCTCTGTATAGGTTCGCCCGCTAGCCGCGCACCCTTGCAATCACTTCACTCGTCAGTCGTCAGTCTTCAGCCAACTGTGGTCTACAGCAGTCGTTGTAGGTAATTGTTGTTTAATTGACGACTAGTGATTTACCCGCCCCCTGACGTCACGAAGCAACGTGGCGGAATGATGTGGGATAGATCCTCATTCAGCAAGATGACGCCTGCTGAACGGCGCAACACTTATCACGCTCTAACTTTTATTCTATTCATAATTTGGAAAAAACCTTTGGAATAATACGTAGTAAACATATAATTCCTTCTAAAGGTGATGATCTCGAATTTTTAGACACAGCCGTAAACTTGTTATATCGATGTACGTATTATACATGGAAAAAATATTAAAAATTATAAGTTTTGTCAACTTGTATTTGACAAATAACTTTCAATCGGATTTCAACAAGACCTCATTCAAAGTATGCATCTGACTCTTAAGACAAGAAATAAATTAACTTTCTAGATAGAAAGAGCACTAAACGAAAATTCACAGCATAAACTTATATGCAAGGCGTGTGTTTTCATAACAAATACGCACTTTTGACGTGCGGGTGAGCCGTGAAAAACTACACTCTGCATATTAACTCTATGCTGTAAATTTTCGTTCAGTGCACTTTCTATCTAGAAAGTTGATTTATTTATTTGTTAAATAGTCTGATGCATATTTAAAAAGATATCATGTCGAAATCCGAACAGTAGTTTTTTGTCAATTAAAGATGAGAAAAGTTAAAATCTTTGATATTTTTTTCATGTATAATACGTACATCGATATACCAAATTTACGGTTTTGTCTAAAAATTCTAGATAATCATATGAGAAGAAATGATATGTTTGCTACATACTATTCTAAAGGTTTTGTCCAAATGTCGAATGGAAACAAAGTTAGAGCGTGATAAGTGTTGCGCCGTTCAGCAGGCGTCAACTAGCGAAATGAGGATTTATCCCACCTTCTCGTCACGTGACTTAGCGCTCCGCCCATCACCAGTCGTCAATTGTTGTTCGGTTATTTTTATTTGTGTGGATGAGGTGGGTATTGTGACCTCACACATCCCTCCTTCCCATTCACGCATAAACCAATATGCATGATTTACGTTTGCTGTATATTAGCACCACCTGTTATAATGTCCACGAGCCGCCACTGGTCAAGTGTCAACATAAACATTGGAAGCTTCGAGCTGAAACCTTGCTTGATAGCCTACCAGTGCTAGACTTTATTTCTCAATGGCTAAACTGATGAGCTGACATGTAGAGCGCTTGCACAACCGACCAGCTGCTGTGACAGTCGCAAGATAAAAAAAATGCTAGCTACCTGGGAAAACTATTCACAGATGTTGTTTTCAGTAACAAAATTTTTGGAATTAATTGATTTATGATAATAATAATAATAATAATAATAAGAAAAGAACAATACGACTTCCAGATTAAATTTCGAAACTATATTATTACGCACACGAAGCACGAAGATGGGCTTCATATTTGTCAAAGAAGTTGCAATGATTATAAAATTCGAGCTCTGCTGGTGGTCTAGTAGCAGAGTTTGACGTTTGACGGAAAGGGGGGGGGGGTCATAGATCGCGATCTTCCCACGGCTGACGGCGGTCCGATCACAGATAACAGAGTACATTACGTGGTGTACTCTGTTGTGTGTGGTGTGGTCGGATGATAGTTGAGCTGTCTTTGATCGTGTTGATGATTTGTATTACATTCTCGTCGACCAGCTTGTAAAATTACAGCAGAAACGTCTTGGCATTTTAGGCTTCTAAAATTTATTTGTTTCCAAATTAGTTAGCGTGCATCTTTTTAAGTTAGACTTCGTGAATCGTGCGTGACCTTGTCAAAATCAGCTGAACGTACGTCAACGTAGCCCAACGTTGGAACAAGGATTTGTTTTTGTTTTAAGCGTCGACGGCGGCGAGTCGACGGCTGGCGGCTGCTCGACACACGAAAAGAACAGCTTTCAAATGAACTTTCTAAAACTGAAAAGTTCGTTCTCGAAAATAACTTTTAAAAGTTCAAGTTCATTCATTTAAAAAAGAGTAAGTTCACTGAAAAGTTCTCAAAAAAAGAACGCGTTCTTTTTAAAAGTTCCTTCCCCAACACTGGCCAAGGTCCACTGAATGCCCTGGCGGACCGGCAAGCTTGTGGACCGGCGGATGAGTGGAGCTAATGAATGGCCTGTTTTAGATAAAGTTTATTAATTTCAAGTCGTTATTATTAATTTGAAGTAATCAATAATAATACTTTTTTTAGTATTTATTTAATGTCTATCCTATTCAGTTATAAAACTGGTTTAAAAGGGACAACTGAATAAAATTAATCACATGCGAATAATCTTTGCCGTTGAAGCGCCCTTAAACTACTAATGTACATGCAGACAAAATAATAAACTTTAGTTAACTGTGTTTGAAATAGTTATAATACACACAATGTTTAATAATATCAAAATTTTGATTCTTTTAAAGCGCGAATACCTTAGACTTAAAACCTTACCTACTACATTTAATCTTAGCTAATGAAAACCTGAGAATAATAATTCATGTCTGCGGTAGAATATAAAATCTTACCACCATTCACAAACAATTGCAATACACATGAATGCACATCTCTTCCCAGTTAGTTGTAGTATACTACTTTATAATTTCGAGTGTCATTATAAAAATACAGTGTTGTTTTTCTAGTTTCATCTAACACTAGGGAAACGCCAAAGTCGTTGTTAAACGAGTGAGTGAGTGAGCCAAGTGTTGAGTACCCGGAAACATCCCCTTTCCTCCCCTATACCTAAGGATCTAGCCCAGTATGAGGAATGATACCGGGTACTCAACACATGGCTCACTCACTCGTTGAACAACGACTAAGGCGTTTCCCAGTTCCCTAGTTATATAAATTGAACATTTGAAATGCGAATCGTATTCAAAACGTATTAGCGTGAAACATTAACAAATTTCCAAGATAAAACAAAATCACCTAAGTTTTATTTCCCATTTAACACCCCTCCAAAATAAAATGTGGGTGTAAAAATATAAAAAAAGTTCGAGCTAATGGGTATCGAACCCCAACCCTCCGTGCGGTAGACTAAATGCTTACCAATAGGCCATGCAAGCCACGTAGATATCGTCCCGCTAGCTGCTACTAAACAAATGCTATCGATATTTTTAAAATCACATTTTTATTTATTGTAGGATTAAATCGCAATGGATCTAGCTGATTTTGTTAGCAGTTCTCAGTAAACTCGTACTGGATGTCTGTTTAAAATTTCAGCCCAATCTGTTCAGCGGTTCGGCTGATTTTCGACGTACAGACAGACAGACAGAATCACAGAATTAGAGCCGTACGAGTTGAATGGAGACACTCGGTCGCTCCGCTCCCTCGTTTAATTATAATTGAACTTGAAAACGTTTTGTTTATTGCTGTGCATCGTTATCGGTCTGTCGCAACTGTAAGTTATATTGCATCAATCCTTACTGAGAACACGTGTTAGCACGACGAGGCGTGTGTCGGTTCTCGGTCTCTTTGGTTCACTTTACCAAGCACGTAATATCACATATTAAAAAGTCAAACGAAAACGCTCATCGATCAACGCGACTCGAAAAGCGTTTGCGAAGCGTACATACAAGAAATGTAGAAATAATTAAACCAAAATGTTTTTGCTCTATTTTAACATATTATTTCCATTTTTGGAATGGCAGTTTATTCTCCATAAAAATATTTGTCAACTGCACATTTGTTTGAATCTTTCTCAAGCTTGTAGCACTCAAGCAGTTGATAATCAATAAAGTTCGCGTAGAAAAGTATACGACCCTCATTTTGGTTAAGTCCAGTCCATGAGGATAGTTAAAAAAAATCGGTGATGCTCATTGCTCAATATTGAAGTGTTTGTTTGGAATGGATTAAATGTATATTGCAAAAAAATGTGAGAGTGCACCTACAAAAATGGTTGCATCTTGGTACCTGTTCAAGATATAGCTTTGAGCCTTGGCAGAAATATAAATAAACTTTCTTGCTTTGTGTTTGTTAAAACTTTTGCCTTAATGACACATACTTTAGGCTAGAGCGATTTATTTATTAATAATAAGCTTGTGGTTGTACAGTGGGTAGTCTGCGCGTCACATTGCAGGCGTACCGGGAGAGGTGCTGCTACCTAGCGGCGATAAGTAGAACTGCGTCAATCCCACGTCTTACGAGCAGCTGTTGAGAGTTGGGACGCGAACAACTTATAGCAAGAGAAACTGACAAAGTGGCAACGCACAATTGCACCCATACAAATGTGGCTATATCTCGGTACCTGTTCAAGATACAGCTTTGAGACTCGGCAGTAATATAAATAAACCTTCTTGCTTCCTGCTCGTTAAAACTTTTGCTTTAATGATTCATACTTTACGCAGGAGCGATTTATTTATGAATAATAAGCTTGTGGTTGTACAGTGGGTTGCCTGCGCGTCACATTGCAGGCGTACCGGGAGAGGAGCTGCTACCTAGCGTCGATAAGTAGAACTGCGTCAATCCCACGTCTTACGAGCAGCTGTTCTACAAAGTGGCAACGCACAATTGCACCCATACAAATTTCAGGTCGATCGGAGAAACGGTGCGACCTGCAGTGCGATTCTGTAAAATAGTCGCTATGATAGCGATAGCGATCACGGTTGATATAAAATATCAATCGTTATAAATTATCGTTATCGACCTGATTCTGTAAGGAAGTCGCTACGGCCGCCATAGGGGGCAGTGGATAGCATAGCGCAACTTTTTCATTCTCGTTATCATAGCGATCGCTACCGTAACGATCGTTATATCATTTTTACAGAATCAGTCGACACGCAAAATTGTCGCTAAAGTGCCGGATAACGATCGTTATCTTCCATAACGATCTTACAGAATCAGACCGCTGTATCGAAGCAGTAACAGAAAAAAAAAAAAAAAAAAACAGACATTCGAGCCATAAGAGTCAAGTGGAGACGCTCGCTACGCTCGCTCAAATAATATTTTACATTTCATCCCTATCCCATTCAGAAATATAGGAATAGGAAGGTTCAATTTTGGCTATAGTTGGCCTACCTACGCAATTACGCCTACTTGTGGTTGTATAAGAGCATAAAAAATGCAAACCGTAGATGAAAATATTATACATCTTATTTAATGCGTGTGCGAGAAAGGTAAATGTGAGTGAACAGATCGGAAATAATCCCCGAATCGTCATAACCGGCGCGACTAACACACGTTAGCGCCATATACGCTCCAGCCCGGAATCACAATTACGCCAGCTATGTTGTGACGTAGCGCGCCGCCAGTGCTGCGATCTACATGTCGTTTTGGTGCCGAATATCTCGGTACCTGTTCAAGATACAGCTTTGAGACTCGGCAATAATATAAATAAACCTTCCTGCTTCCTGCTGGTAAAACCTTTTGCCTTAATGACTCATACTTTCGTCTGGAGCGATTTATTTATGAATAATTAGCTCGTGTGTTGTACAGTGGGTTGCCTGCACGTCAGACTGCAGGCGTACCGTGCGGAGCTGACACGATATCTCGGTACCTGTTCAAGATGCAGCTTTGAGCCTTGGCAGTAACATACATTAGCCTTCCTTTAATATGTATATGTGTATATGTATGTAATTACAAAGTTTTTACGTGTTTTTCTTCACTAATCAGTGCCCGTTTTATTTGTAGACTATTCTATATATAAGTGCGGTCATTTTGAGTGTAAATTGATGATTATAAAATTAACAAATACGATTTAATTATGTGAAAATGTGGTGCAGATTGCTGGGTTGTTAGGGAAGTGGCCTATACATTCGTGCCATCTGCTTTGCCAGCTTGAACTCTTCGGAACAAGGCTAGGCCCAGCGTTATTACTTATCTTTATAAACTCTAGTGGTTGTGTTTATCTCGACAAGATGTCTCACCACGACCAAGAGGACAGTGCCGGTTGGTCCAAGGTCGAGACTCGAAGCCAAAACAATCTCAAACGCGCTCGGCTCGAGGTCCAGAAAGTCCATGTTCAGCCCTTCGACACTCGTAGGCCTAAGACCTAGCATCCAATCCCGTTGAACAATATGTTTTCCCCGCTTGCTGACAAAGAAGGCAATAGCTCCTCGCAGCCTGATGCAGTTTCATCTATTCCTAGTGAGGATTGTATGGATGGCGTCCAGTCCTCTGCTGCTAAACGTATCAAGGCACCGCCTATCATGGTGTACGGTTTCCCCTTGTATTCGGATGTTCTTGCATGTCTCAAGCCCCTTACAAAAGCTGATTTTACGGTCACCCCGAAAAACAGGTTTTATAAAATATCCCTGTCATCCCTTGATGATTATAGAGAAGTTACCCGCGCACTCAAGGAGCACGACGCCCAGTGGCACACATACAACACGGGTGAAGTTAAAACTTGGAAGTTTGTGATCAGGGGTCTGAGCTCGACACAGACCACTGAAAATGTTATGATAGACCTAAATAACGCGGGATATCCAGCCAAGCATGTAGCTCAATTGTCTTAATCTGGGCTCTCTCCTGGTTCCCCCCAAGAACCATTATCTCTCTTTGTTGTTACCATGGTGGTAAGCCAAGACAACGAATCCCTGACAGACCTCAAACGCCTCGGCCATAATGGTGGTGACAGTGGAACACTACCGAGGCCCAAAGGGGGTCCCTATGTGTTACAACTGCCAGCGATATGGCCATTCAGCAGCTTTCTGTGAGCACGACCCCCTTGTTATAAATGTGCAGGCAATCACCAAGGCCAGACTTGTACAAAGTCAAGGGATGAACCGGCCAAGTGCGTCAATTGCTCAGGATCACACCCCTCTTGTTCACGAACTTGCCCTCATTACAAGCTAGCCCTGGAGCGTCAGCGTCCTCAGTCGTCAGCCAAGGAGAAATCAACTCAAAAACCTCGTGTACTCCCGAAATCGTTGGTTCGTGAAGAGTTACAATACCGTGAGGCTGCCTTTCCTAGACTTAGGACTAATGTTCCTGTTCCTTCGCCTTCTTCACGGGGCCCTCCCGAGTCCACACCAGCCAGGCCGCGCGATCCCATCTCCTCCAGGCCTTCCAGCGTCAGAGAGTCTCCATGGGGAACGGTAATTTACTTTGCCAAGGCGATTGTACAAATGGTCCCAGACAACGAAATGGTCAAAAATATGGCAGGTATGCTGGAAATCCTCGCACAGAATTACACTTCTACTGGAAATTATGTCTCATAACTCGTACCATGGCATTAATATCGTGTCCTGGAATTCAAACGGTGGAATTAAGTCAAAAACCCCAGAGCTAATGTTGTTTATGAAGCAACATAATATGCATATTGCGCTCCTATCCGAGACTCACATGCACCCATCAACAACATGGAAGGTAGCAAACCATGCCGTCTATCGAAATGACCGCCCTCAGCCACGCTTTGGAGGCGGGGCCGCCATTCTTGTAAACAAGTCTATCAAATGTTGAGGCAACGGCAATTGAGGTTCAACTCCCGGAGGGACCCTTGCACATCTTCTCTGTTTACCGACCTCCTTCTGGAACTCTCACTACAGCTGACATAGATGCTCTTACGTCTGGACAAACTACTACCATCATAGCAGGTGACCTAAATGCTTAACACCCGTCGTGGAACTCTCGAGTTTCAAATCCTCGTGGAGAGGCGGGCTTTGCCCACGCCCAAGTTAATGACTACGTAGTGGTGGGACCGGTAGACCCTACTCATTACTCCTATATATTAACACAGATGCCTGATGTGCTTGACATTGCTCTATTTTCCCAGTTCAAGTGTTCGTACGACATAACATCACTACCGGCCTTGACTTCCGACCACAACCCAGTTGTGATTCGGGTGGGAAACCGTCTCATCAAATCATTGCCTCGCACCTTCTTGAACTATAAGAAGGCTGACTGGTCAAAGTTCTGTGAATTTGTGAGTTCCCATCTTCCTGACGAGCCCAGTCCTATGCAAAACTTAGACGAGATTGACATTGCATTGAAAAGCCTCACTGATGTCATTACCCATGGTGTGGAGGTAGCTATCCCTAAACGAACGGCGGCCAGGATCTCTCTATTTGATCTTCCTCGTAGGCTCGTACGTGCAGTAAAAGCAAAAAATACGCTTCATCGTCGCTGGCAGCTTTTACGTACCCCTGACCTAAAACGGGATCTCAACCATGCCTGCGTAAATCTAAAAAAGGACATTGCAACATATAGAGCACAAATGTGGGAAGAGCTGTCGCTGACCTCTCGTTTGAGGGAAATTCCATCTGGAATATGTCACGCACCTTGCAACGTCAGCCACAACCAGATCCGCCCATACAGGGTCAAAATAGACTTGCATGTAGCCCTGACGCAAAAGCTGAAGCCATTGCAGACGCGCTTCAACAATCATTCACGCCGAATCCTCCAAATGCTGACACACTTGGCATCGAACAGGGAGTTATAGATTACTTTGCTGTTCAGCCACATCTATATGCCATATCCGATGACTGCCTTTGTCAAATGGAGGAGATGGCAGCGATTGCGCGGGCGCTTCCAGCTCGTAAGGCTCCTGGTGATGCGTGCTCTATTGTGCGTGCGTGTTTGAAGATATACGAGTTTAAAAAATACATTTTATTTTTTACCATGTTATCAATATTTAAATCCCCCCAAATTGTGTAAAAATCGAGGATACGCCTAAATTCTGGTCTGAGATCGCTTGGTAAATGTATTCAGTGTTTAGATACAGCACTTGTTACCCTTTTATGACACTTGTTACAGCTTTGTCTATCAGCTGAGTTATTACGCTATCAAAGACTGACCGATTTAACACGCGTTTGAGCCAAGAACACTTTAGCTGTGCATAAAATATCACTCTCTCTCCCATCTCAAATATACAATAGTGGGCGTAATCTCGTGAATGCCGGCCGGCATTGTTCCAGACAAACACTAGGCCACTTCGCGACGCTTTTTATTAGTCGCGTTGATGGATGAGCTATTTTGTAAGTTTTTAGTTTGCGTGGGATCTCTTTACTTTGCAAGTGCTTTTTGAACGTATTGTAGGTGAATGTTGTTAAGTTTCTATTGTAACTTGTTAATTGTTATTATATACCTCAAAACATGAGTTTAAAAAACACACACAATTGTATGTCTAGCTAGAACTTCGTTATGTATAAATAAAATAAAAGCCAGCGGTTTAGCCGAGGTAGTTTAACCGGTTCCCACTAGAACACCGAAGTTAAGAAAACTCGGGTGTGGTCAGAGGTAGAGCAAGTGACCGCTCTGCCCTAAAACTCACGTATCTCGCTGGTTAGAGCAGATGGAGGGTTCGAGAGCTAGTGTAACGGCTTCGTTCTTCTCGACGTCTGCTCGGCAGTCCGGGTTAGTGGAGGAACCTATATGACTGTCAAGCTTACACCGTCCTTTCGCATGGGACGTAAAGCCGTTGGTCCGTTTGGTATTTTTCGAAAGGAGTAGGCTACGTGCCGGTACCGGGTTTCCCCTTCTCCCTTCTGTTCATACTTCATCCTCATCTATCATCACTCATCGTCTCGAATAGCCAAAGTGCATTAATATGAGACGTTGAGCAATATCAAATCAATCAATCAATAAATAAAGTCATAAATAAACAAACACACATTTTATACCCTTTAATTTACTTGTCATACAGTGTAGGCACTGTTACATAAAGAGGTGTCCGGGTTGGTGGTTTTGCTGCAATACTTGCTGAGAAGTCTAGCAATGGCCGCCTGCTTGACAACTTTCCGTGCGACCTTGAGTCTCGCCAGGCGGGGATCGAAGCCGCTGTGCGACTCGCGGAGTGGGTTCAGCATTATACGAGCTGACACGGTGGTTGTTGCTTTAGTGGTGGTGGTGGTTAGAAGGCTTGCAAGAGCCAGGGCGAGAAATAAAGTTCCCACACACCGCTGTTTGGCTACTTCTCTGGAAACACTGGTTGAGGTTGAGTTTTCCGCTTCCTGGATCACAAACGAAACAGTATCTTTTTTATTTTAAATTTATTTTATTTTATTTTTCAAGGTTGTCTTAGAGCACTCGTACAGAAATTTCGAAAGTCAAAGGAAAATGCCTGAAAGTTGGTAAAACAAATGGGCTATTATATCCAAATTTTGGGTCAATTAAAAAAGGAAAGGTCTGTATGTGCAATACTTAATTTTGAGCTATGATTATTTTGTATTGACACACAAACTTTCCCCGTTGGAAACTTCTTTGTCGACAAGAGTGTTCTGGAATAGCAACTGATATTGTTATGTTTTTTTTTTTTTTTTACATTTTTCTACAATTTTTTATATCAAATCAATTATCACTTCATTTCTTTACTTGTTTTTCTTTTATTTTTATTTAACATCTCTCCTACTCAGTTAAAAAACTGATTTACAAAGGAGGAAATCTAAATAAAACTAATTACATAGATGCAGACAACAATGAACTACAGTTAAGTAAAAAGTATTTGAAATAGTAATATTACAACAACAATGCATTAAAACACGACAATTTTTGTAATAAATTCAATAAGTAACTTATATTAAATGCAATTAATTAATGAACCAAAAAAGTGATGGAAAAAAGGAAAGAAAAAGAAAAGGAAAGAGAGAAAGGAGTAGGCTACGTGCCGGTACCGGGTTTCCCCTCCTCCTTTATGTTCATATTTTTATATTTTATTATATACATATATTTAATTATTTATTTACTGATTGATTGTGGCTCGTTGGTCTTGTAGTGGGCGTATCTGCTTCCAAAATAAAAATAAAATTAATACAAAATAACTTTCTCACAAAAGAAATAAATTCAAAACTTATTTGTATCGACGTAATATTATCATATTATGTTACGTGTTTGTATGACTGAGGTGAATGAAGGATTTCTGAAAATTATTCCATAACTAGATTTAAATCCATTTACATAACATCCTAGAATATTTTAACTTTGAAATAATTATGTTCCTCCTAATGTATTTCTTTTAGTTAATTTTGTATGATGTTTACATTAATTTTAGCATAGCAGTTATCATATTTTTTGAAAATATTTCAATACTTTTCTGTTATTCTGTAATGTTATGATGTGTTGTAATGATGAAGTGGTTGGATGGAAGAGAAGGCCTAACAGGCCTTAATCAAGATGGCAATCAATCAACCAATCAATCAATCAATCAATCTCTCTTCCTAGGGGCAAAATGTAATATCAATTTTTTTTTATATAACGCAGTGATTGTGTTATTCACAATAGCATTTAACTGATTGGTTCATTATTAGTTTGTATTTTTTTTTCAATCAAATTCATGTGTTTTGTTCACTTTTTCTCTCATTTGATAAACATGGAATATTTAAAATTGTGGAGATGGTTTCTGCGTGACGGCCGATTACGATGAAATTGATGATTCTTAATAAATATGATGTCTTTCAAAGCAATTATTACTAGAAGTAGCCGCAGCTTCAATATTCGCTGCAGAGGCCCACACGTACGTCGTGCCCTATGGGCAGGTTCATCTCAATAAATAATCAATAATACTCGTTATAAGTTTCAAAATGTTACAGATATGTAGGTCTAGATCTACGCACTTATAATATTTAAACCCACATATTTTGGAAATGCCAGCAGTGAACTGATAACAAAATATTTCCAAATCAATTCTTTAACTTACCACAATATTAATCACAAGAAACACACCCACACAGAATTTTAGTTTGTTCATGTTTCCAAATTAAAATGATTGCACTAGGAAGATCATCGTTATACTTTCTAGTGTTGCTATTAGCTCGAAAACAATACATAGACAAAGCCAGCTCGTTATAACGTGGGCCTACCGTGTGACAGTGTCCTTGGTTCTATAGCCCAATCTGACAATCACTGGGTTTTACGACCAAAATTAATGTATATCACGATTTTTAAAGCCGTTCCCACCAAAAGTAGTGCCAATGAATTTTGATTGACGTTATGATACGAAATTTCTTTGAAACTTCGTGATGGATGTCAATTGGTGACGCATGAGTGTTAAAAGCTAGGCATGCGAATACCATAGTTCGTTTTATTGCACGTTATCTGCATTGTAATCTCACCAAATTTCACAATACCTAGGCAACATATTTCAATACAAGGAAAGGTGTACAAAAAATACTAGGAGTTAGGTTATATGACGAAAAATTAAAGTTTATTATACAAAAACTATGTGCACTCAATGCATTGTTGTGACCGCTGTCTCGATAAGCAGCCCACGTATACAAAAAACATTGTAAAAATTCAGCCAAACCTAACACGATCAACACCAATGAGATCAAAAAAGGAGCCAAGTTCATGAACCTTCTTTATTTGCGCATTCTTTTTCATTTTTCTTTTTTAATGTTTTTTTTTTCTTTTTTCTTTCTTCTTCTTTTTTCTTTCTTTCTTTTTTTCCCCTATTTTTTTCCTTTACTTTTTTCTTTTTTGTTTTGTTTTGTTTTCTTTTCTTTTTTTCTTTTCTTTTCATTCCCCACCCCCCTTTTTTATATGTATTCGATTCATTCATAAATTGCATTTAATATCCTTTTTATTTGTTATCAAATTTGTTGAGTATTTTAATGCATTGTTGTAATATTACTATTTCAAATATTTACTTAAATGTAGTTCATTATTGTGTCTGCATCTATGTAATTAGATTTATTTAGTTGTCCTCCTTTGTAAATCAGTTTTTATAACTGAATAGGATAGACGTTAAATAAATAAATAAATAAATAAATAAATAAATAATAAGTAAACCTTTCCCATGACTAGTCACTATACGTTGCACAGCTTGGCAAATTTTTATTTGCAACTTCTGTATAAAACTTCTTGCAAAACAACTTTGGTTTGCTATACAAGTAGAACGTTGCAGGGGCCAGGAAGCTTACGCAAATGTAGAAGGTTCATAAGCTTGGCCCTTCTTTAAAATCTCAATGATTTTGAGTGTGGATTTTGGCTATCTTTTGAAAAGTTTTTTATGTGTGGGATCTCAAATTTATTCTTAGAAATGAATAATTTTAATAAAAATTGCTATGGTAGCCTATGGTACATAAAGAGCACCACGATTATAAAAGTTTTCGAATTTATTTCAATTCTGTGTGTAAGGGCTCGTTGTGATTTTCATAATAATTATAAATTTTTCTCAAATTAATTTTTGATCTGGAAACACTCCCTACCGTAGGTGTAGTTGGTTATATGGAAATCAATAAAAAAACTTGCAAAAATTCATCTCAATTGGGTAACGAACACCGGTAATCGAAGTGCTGGTCGGGTGCTTTGCCTCTAAGCTACCGTCGAGCTATACCCCGATAAGCTGGATTTTTTAAATTCTGGATTAATTTCTATTATTATAATTGTGTAGCAATAATCATCGAATAATGATAAATAAATAATTCACATTTTGTTTAACTACACAGTTCAATATTTTGTCTGCTCTAATGTAATAAGTTTTATTTAGCTGACCTGCCCACAACATTCGTTTGATCATTGATTAAAGAAAGCTGGTTTGATTCACCAACACAAACCTAGCCTCGGCGTGCGTACTATATCACATCCCATGTGGTCTAGTGGCTAGGATAGCTGGCTTTCACCCAGCAGGCCCGGGTTCGATTCCCGGCATGGGAAACTTTTTTTGTTCTGTGTACACTAAGTATTTCGTGATAACACCATAAATTATTGGATGAGCATAGCGAGCGTAGCGAGCGAAGCGAAGATTCCATTTCACTACACTGGAAAAAAAAATCCGGAATGTTTTGTTTTTTTTTTTTTTTTGGATTTTTGTCTGTTAGCACGATTCCGGCTAAACCGATACTCCGATTGCGATGAAATTTTATTGAGACCTTCGAAATCTCTGAACTTAGAACTGCCACGTTTTTGAGCGCAATCGAAAAAAAATTTCTCATAAAAATCGCAATTTTACGTGGTTTTTCTTTTTTAAAACAATTCTTTGACTTATAACACCTACATGCTTTATCCCATTGTAATGATTTTTTAACAGAATCTTAATTTTATGAATCGATATATTCGTGTGAAATTTGAGCACAATCAAAGTATTATTTCTTATGAAAATCGAAATTTTACGATTTTTTTCTTTTTAAAATTACGATTAATTAAAAAAATTAAAAATTAAAGTTTATTTTTTATTTATTTTTAAATAATTAAAAAAAAATCTTCAACTTAGTAATGATTTTTTCACAGAACAGAAAATCCGCATAACACATGGCAGCTCAATGCACCAATTACGCTCATCCAACAACGCGGCGGGACTTAAGCGTTTTCCTAGTGTACACCATTAAGGTTGAATAGATTTATGTACCACATTTTAAAGTCACTTACCTACTGTTCCTTTTATAATTTAATGGAGCGCAAGGAACCATTTTTATCGTTAGACCTTGTTGATATTGTTATATACTAGGTAACGCTCAGTTGGACGCGTTGATCAGCGAGCACGTTCTTTAGCTAGACCCACATTGCACATTTCTTTATATTTTAAAATTTGCGACGTTCGCTGTCCACGGGGCCATGTTTCCAATATTATTCATTATTGCATGGCAAGGTATTTGGGTTAACCTTTACTTTGTGGATAAAATCCACCGCCATCTAGAGGACCTTGACATCATTTCCTTGGGAAAACTATTTTAACTCTTTGGTAACAAATAATACACTGCTTCCTCGATAGTATTTTGATTACAGTGCATAGTGACCAGAATTCTCGTGCGACTTTTCGTTGCCATGGTAACGTTACTTTTGTGAAAATGTAATTTCTATCTACACTACTTAAGGTCTTGACCGATTTAGCTGAAAATTTGTAAAATAGGAGAGAATGTTGCACTTATTGACCCTGCAAAATTTCATAACGATCGGAACATTTTTTAAAATATATATAACCAACGATCGGATTTTGTTCAAAAACTATACAGCAACCCGCATAGGTGGTATGTACATGTGTGCAAAATTTCAGGTCGATCAGAGAAACGGTGCGACCTGTACCGAAACAGTAACAGAAAAAAAAACAGACATTCGAGCCAAAAGAGTCAAATGGAGACTCTCGCTACGCTCGCTCAAATATATTTTAATACGCGTCTCCAAGCAAAGGGGCTGCTACCTGGTGGTTAACGGTGATAGGCGGAGAAGCGCGCTATGTGCTAATTTGAAGAATTTGAAGAAGGTCATACCGTTTTTGTCACTCATAAATATGTACAAGTGTCGTTGCAACAAAATTACAAAACCGCTCCCCAATATTTTGAAATAAGTAATCTCATTTCACTTCACATATTCTCACACGTTGGCCGACAAGTTCCATAGTTCACTCACTACTAGGAAACGCTCAGTTGGACGCGTTGATAAGCGAGCACGTGCTATCTAGACCCACATTGCACATTTTTTAAAATTTTAAAATTTGCGACGTTCGCTGTCCACGGGGCCATGTTTTCAATATTATTTATTATTGCCAAGGTATTTGGGTAAACCCGTGGGTAAACCTTTATTTTGTGGATAAAATCCACCGCCATCGAGAGGACCTCGACATCATTTCCTTGGGAAAACTATTTTAACTCTTTGGTAACAAATAATACACTGCTTCCTCGATAGTATTTTGATAACTTCTAGGTGGCAGTGCATATAGTTGGCAGAAACCTCGTGCGACTTTTCGTTGCCATGGTAACGTGACTTTTGTTAAAATGTAATTTCCATCTACACTTCTTATCGGATCAAAAAAAATAACATATTCTTACCTGACGGAAATTCTAAATGATTTGGCCACCTCAGATTTTGTCGCCGTTTAGTTTGAAAAAAAAACTTTCGATTAATTTTAATGAAACTTTGTAACTTTTTGAATGATTTTGTCACAAAACTAATGGCATTCAGCATTCAATCCAGATCGAAGCTTGCGGATAATCCAAATTTCAACTCGATCCGAACCTCCGTTCGAACGTTATGGCGAGACATACAAAAAAAGTGACTATTTTTTCCTGCAGAGTCAAATGGAAACGCTTGCTTCGCTCGCTTAATAAAAACTATGTTCGTCGCTGAAATTAATCTAAGTAGCTAAGTGATTACGTAAATTATTTTTTATTGGTCTATATAATTAATATTACATTTTGCATACAATGATTTATTTTTTGGATGAGCGCAGCGAGCGTAGCGAGCGAAGCGAAAACTTCAATTTCACTGACCCCCAAAAAATTTAGCTCCAATGTTTTTTTGTTTTTGTTTTTTTTTTGTTTTGTTTGTATTTTTGTCTGTTTGTTAGCAGGATTCCGGGCAAACGGCATAAGCGATCTTGATGAAATTTTGAGGGGACCTTCGTTTTCTCTGAACTTAGAGGTGTATTGCTTTTGGGTACAATCGAAGAAATATTTCTCATGAATATCGTACTTTTACGATTTTTTTTCGATTTTTAATGCGATATTTTCGTCACATTTTGGCCGATTCTGACCAACGGGTGGGGCTACAACGTTCATATTTCACATTGACATTAAGATTATGGTGATGTAGTACCTTTTGAAAGAAAAAGTTGAAAAAATTAGCTAGAATCTATAGAAATAAAGGTTTTAATATTAGTTTTTTCAAGTTTAGTGCGATATTTTCGTCACATTTGGGCCGATTCTGACCAAACGGGTGGGGCTACAACGTTCAGATTTCACATGGACATTAAGGTTATGGTGATGTAGTACCTTTTGAAAGAAAAAGTTGAAAAAGTTAGTCAGAATCTACAGAAATAAAGGTTTTAATATGAGTTTTTTTAGGTTTATAATACCAATTAACAAGTAACAATAGAAACTTGACAACAATCACCTACAATGCATTCAAAAAGCACTTGCAAAGGAAAAGTGAAAACAAACGCAAAAAACGCAAACAAAAAACTAACAAAAAACGCTCATCCATCAACGCGGCGGGACTTTAGCGTTTTCCTAGTATTGAAAAATATGTTCAGCGAGGGAGTTTGTGTGATGCTCTATTAATACTACTAGGCCGCTTCGCGAACGCTTTGTTTTAGTCGCGTTGATGGATGAGCATTTTTGAAATATTTTAGTACGAGTGGGATCTCTTTACTTTTTGAAGTTCCATTGCATTTTTGTTAAATAACGATAATTTTCATAAAGTAATATTTATTGCTATGGTAATACCAATTAATAGAACGTTAAATAGCTGGAGAAACGAGGACTTGTTTTTCATTGTTGTCACGTTTTTATAATTAATTATTTCTCAAATAACTAATATTAAGTTATTTCTATAAATTCTGGCTAACTTTTTCAATTTTTTCTTTTTAAAGGTAAAACATCACCATGCCCTTAATGACCATGTGAAATATGAACGTTGTATAGCCCTACCCGTTTGGTCAGAATCGTTCAAATATCATGAAAATATCACATTAAAAATTGGAAAATATCGTAAAAGTATACGATATTCATGAGAAATATTTCTTCGAATTATACCAAAAAACGTGGCAGGTCTAAGTTCAAAGATTTCAGAGACCATAAGTGCACCAAAGGGCCTAATTGTATCTATTACACACAGCCCTTGATTTAATTCTGGTCGAGGGCAAATAGACGAATTAATTATTATTAAATTATTAGTATTATTGTTTATTCGCAAATCTGCAATGAACACATGAACAATACAAATGTGACGATTCTCATGAAAAAGGGCATAGCCCCAAACATAAATGTGTGTGTCAACCGCATTATAAAATAAATGTTATAACTTAAGTTTGTTATCCAAACTTAAATTAATATATTTTGTGTGTGTGTTAATGTGTGAGCGTGAGTGTGAATGATAGACTTGTATTTCGCTGTATTATGCTAAAATAATATTTTATTTGCTAGGCCACAAATGTTTCAGTATTCTAATTTCTAATTATTAAACTCATTTGAGTTTTGATTAATTAAGTTTAAAGGTGCGTCAACCGTTAGATGCGCTACTCTAGCCCAAGGGTATATGGGGAGGAGGGGCTTAGCTAGTCAAAACAGCCACGGGTAGGGGGGGGGGGAACAGGGTGGTTAACATTTGAAAAAAATTTAACTCAATAATATCATAAAACATGTTATATTATTATCGTATCAAGGGAATAAAAACAACTTTCATACGACATTACAGGGTCCCAACGAAAGAATGCAGATGGCTCGAAATTGTTTTCCCAACATAACAACTTTGTCAACTCTATTCACGCTAGCTCAGCATGGATCTTGCACACGGAGGGACTCTGTGATCTAGCACAGATAATTTTTGCTTGCGTTGGTAAAAGATATTTCTCTTTCATTTACAATTGCGTAATTTCATTCACCGCGCATTCATTCAATCCCCACCACTACAAAGCATCTGCAATATTTCGTTGTAGCAAATATATAATAGTTAACACAAAATAGCGATTGCTTGATACACGCCTTCTAAAATCCAAGATATATTATTGTTAGCAATTTTACAATCATAGGTAATTCCAATTCCAAAATAATTTCGAAATTTTGTCATATGTGGTGAAAGGATGGATGGTCGGAGGTGGCAGGGGAAGAGGTTAAATAGTGATTGCACTCGGTGCATGCCCTTACAACAATGTATGAACCCACATCCAATCCTCTTTTACAAAAGTGTATTGCGATATGGTTTACAAGTAGAGGTACGTGTCTATAGCATTTTCAAGTGTTATATTATAGCAATTTGTAGCGTTTACATTTTGGTTACTTTCAAAAACTTATCTATGAATTTTTTCATATCTTTATTTCGAAATTATATCACCAAGATTTAATTAATATAAACTGAATAAAAATGTGTTTAACAAAATGTAGATACTGTAAAATTAAATATGATTGGAAAGCCATAGTTTTAACTTTTAAGTGAAATAACTCGGAAGTTTGCAAACAAAGTTACGCATAGTTCGTGGAGCCCACACACATCTGTCCTTATATGGCTAAAATATTATATAAAAGCAATAAATCTATACATCGACAGAAATCATTATCAAGCATACAAGTGGAAAATTGTATTTATACTAGGAAAACGCTTAAGTCCCGCCGCGTTGTTGGATGAGCGTAATTGGTGCATTCAGCTGCATTGTGTTACGCGGATTTTCTGTTGTTCTGTGAAAAAATCATTACTTAGTCGAAGATTTTTTTAAAATTAAATTAAATTAAATTAAAAATTAACTTAATTTTTTTAATAAATCGTAATTTTTACGTAATTAAAAAAAAAATCGTAAAATTGCAATTTTCATAAGAAATAATTATTCGATTGCGCTCAAATTTTACACGAGTATATTAATTCATGAAATTAAGGTTCTATAAAAAAATCATTACAATAGGATAAAGCATGTAGGTGTTATATGTCAAAGAATTGTTTAAAAAAAGAAAAAACCGTAAAATTTGGATTTTCATGAGAAATAATTTTTCGATTACGCTCAAATTTCACACAAATATCTTAATTCATAAAATTAAGGTTCTGTTAAAAAATCATTACAATCGGATAAAGCATGTAAGTGTTATAAGTTGAAGAATTTTTTTAAAAATCGAAAAAAAATCGTAAAATTGCGTTTTTTATAAGAAAAATTTTCCCGATTGCGCTCAAAAACGTGGCAGTTCTAAGTTCAGAGATTTCGAAGGCCTCCATAAAATTTCATCGCAATCGGAGTATCGGTTTAGCCGGAATCGTGTTAACAAACACACAAAAATACAAAAAAAAAGAAAGAAAGAAAGAAAAAAAAAAAAACATTCCGGATTTTTTTCTCCAGTGTAGTGAAATGGAATCTTCGCTTCGCTCGCTACGCTCGCTACGCTCATCCAAAAAGAAATATTAACCATGTCGTTCAGTTTTCTCTGTGAGCGCGGAAAATTATTCAACATTACATAATAGTTAAAAGTGTGATAAAAAGGAGGTTTCTCACATCGTGGTCGAATTGTCTTTTGTCTCCGTTCGAGTTGTCATGGTCGACGTCGTCGAAGTGGTCGTCAAAGGAAGTGGAAGAGGTCCACGACGACGTCCGCCAGAGCTCGCCTCTTGTTTCGGGGAGTGATGTATTCTCCTGCTTGCTAGCGTATGTTTGCGAGATAGACTATCTCTTTACTCGCCTGTATCATTAAACTACCGGCTACCCTTCACCTACAATTCACTTGCCACACCCACCCTAGACATTTTTGCAAACCATCGCGAGTTCATAACTAACGTAAAACCTCTTATTAGCCAGGCCTAGTTAATGTTGCAATCTTTTTTTCCTCTCTTTCTTTCTTTCTTTCTGTTTTTGCTATTACGTATTTTTCATTATTCATGTATCTCTATTCGTATTTCTTCTGTGTTATCATGTTTAGTTTAAGTTAGTATAAATAGTAATGTTATTATGTTTACAATGCACATGGTAAAATGGCCTATGGCAGTATTTGTGTCTAGTTGAATAAATAAATTATGATTAGCAGAGCTATGCTCTGGGCCAATTCTACCCTGGGCCCAGACGGGGGTTCAGAATAAGTAAACGGCAAAGTCACAGAGCTCCTCACGATGCATTTGTTGTGGACCCTCCGATATCCCACGCTAACGTTCAAATATCCCTCCCTCCCATCCACGCCCGGTTATACACAGCGGGTGAGGTACCGGAGGTCGTCATCCAGAAGTACCGCCGCATATCGAGGTGTCCTGGTTGTCCGCACTGCTGCAATACCGACCGACTAGTTTAGAAATGGCCGCCTGTTTCACCGCCTTGTTAGCTATCTTCATCCTTGCCATCTCCGGGTCGAACACGCGGCTGTTTCTAAGCGGGTTCATCTCGACTATCCTTGAGGACGACCGGAATAAAGTGCCGTTTGTGAGAGCGCTCCACAGGGCTAGCGCTAGGAAGAGACTACCGAGGCACCTCCTCTTGGGTACTTCCTCGATAGCGGCTGTGGTGTTGACCGTCACCCCATCCTAGAGCACAAACAGATTTTTGTACAGTCTATTTGGATTAAGGGCGCATCAACCGCAAGGTCATAATGCGCCACTATAACCAAGAGGTTATGGTGAGCAAAGTCAACGAAAATCATAAATGAGACACCTTTAAATAAATAAATAAATAAATTGTATTTAGAGTCTACCCACTCATTAATAAAACAGATTTTCAGTGGGGGGCACTAAATCAAATCGACCAAGCCAACCCTGTAGGCCCCGACGCAATCGACGAGTGAGCGATAACCAACCAAAGATCAATATTTTTAATAGAAAATACAACAATCAGTGGTATGGACAGTGCGAACAGCCGCGAATCAACGCCAGAATCAACAAGGCTGATTCAGAACAACTCTGAATTTATTATGTGGTTCGTTGCTATAGGACGGCTCCAAAGGCACCGTTTTTAAAAATCCTAAGACAAAAAATGATGTACTGAAGTCCAAATCAGAAGTTAAAAACTTCTGAATTTGGCGGGAATAGAACCCTGGACCTTTTGCATTGGAAGCAGATACACTACCCACAAGACCAACAAGCCACAAAATCACATGTTGTCTGAACTATATTGAAATATTATTAGCTCTTAGATATTTCGAATGGTCCCTCTTTCCAAGCATGTTGCATGACTATAGTTCGCCCTATTCGGCTACCAGAGCGCTTTTATGGCTAGTGTAGGCTTACACTCCCCAGCGAATAACTGCATGCGCAAAAACATGATGATGAGTTTTAGGGGCTATCACCCCAGAAAATTATTTTTTATCACATAATCTATAGTACTAGGAAAACGCTAAAGTCCCGCCGCGTTGATGGATGAGCGTTTTTTGTTTGCGTTTTTTGCGTTTGTTTGCACTTTTCCTTTGCAAGTGCTTTTTGAATGCATTGTAGGTGATTGTTGTCAAGTTTCTATTGTAACTTGTTAATTGGTACTATAAAACCTCAAAAAACTCATAGTAAAACCTTTATTTCTGTAGATTCTGACTAACTTTTTCAACTTTTTCTTTCAAAAGGTACTACATCACCATAACCTTAATGTCCATGTGAAATCTGAACGTTGTAGCCCCACCCGTTTGGTCAGAATCGGCCCAAATGTGTCGAAAATATCGTACTAAAAATTGAAAAACTAATATTAAAACCTTTATTTCTATGGATTCTAGCTAACTTTTTCAACTTTTTCTTTCATAAGGTACTACATCACCATAATCTTAATGTCCATGTGAAATATGAACGTTGTAGCCCCTCTCGTTTGGTCAGAATCGGCCCAAATGTGACGAAAATATCGCACTAAAAATCGAAAAAAATCGTAAAAGTGCGATATTCATGAGAAATATTTCTTCGATTGTACCCAAAAACAATACACCTCTAAGTTCAGAGAAAACGAAGGTCCCCTTAAATTTTCATCAAGATCACTAATGCCGTTTGCCCGGAATCCTGCTAACAAACAGACAAAAATACAGAAAAAAAAAAAAAACATTGGAGCTAAATTTTTTGGGGGGTCAGTGAAATTGAAGTTTTCGCTTCGCTCGCTACTCTCGCTACGCTCATCCAATAATTCTACAGTAAAAAAATGACTTTTTAAAAAATTATATAATTGTTACTGTGATTTTACAATTTTTTTTTTAATCCAGAAATTTGTGAAAATTGGTGTTTTTGGGAAATTTCTTTAATCGGCTTTAACCCGCTTTCCCATCCACATAGATACTATAGCATTAAACCAATCTGAAATAGCACTTAACAACATTGTGTCTTTGTACAAATCGACACTCAAATACGCAAAAATATATGTATTCCAAAATCACACCCTTTGTTGGTAATCAGCATATTTTGACTAAACCACTGGCCCAAATTACCAAACAAATAAAGAAGACTTACAGAAATGGCCGTTGAGTACGTCAATAATGAGCAATATTTTTTTGGATCAAAATCCTCCCAAGGTCACGGGGCATAAAGATCGTCCCCATGTTATTTATCATGGAAGATTTTTGCCGATGGGACCTAGCTCGAAAAATACAAAGTTTGACATTTTTTTGAGGAGTCACGGTGCACCCAATAATTGTTCTGTTAATTTCTCAATTCATAACTAGGGCCTAGTTAGCCTGAATGAAATATATTTTTGAGTTACCCCTTCAACTATTCAAAATTTGTCCTATCCACAACAAATCTAGTTGTAGTATGAATTGCAATCTGGGCAGGTTCCACACGAAAAATTATTAAAAATTACTATAAGTGCACTAAGGCTATTTGAGACTGTGAGTGGTTATAGATGAGGGTGAGGGACGATAATTACCAAAAAAACATGCCTTATGCGGGTTGCGATCACTATCCTCGTACAGAGCCATACACTTCGGATCAGAACTCTTAATAGTATGTTCCACAGTAAAACATACACGTTAAAAACTAAAAACCATTACATTAACGTAATCAATACACCAGTTTATATAATAAATAACTCTTTGATATCTCCAAAGTTGGGATGAGCTGAAACATATTATATATTAGGGCGATAAGGGATAACTTAGCGGGATCGAATCGAACCCTGGTCTTCCTGAAATGGAAGCTTAGTGGCTCTACAACCACAAGACCAACGAGCCACACAATTAGCACACACAAGGCACGTTGAATTTGGTGCCACTTGCGGGTGAAGTCGTGTCCAGCTTGATTGAGCGGTGCTTCCTACTTAAATTTGCCGGTCTCTAGATGGTCATTGTCCGCTTCTCTCGTCGATAGTGTGGGCTTCAACAGGGTTGGCTCTGTCTGCTTCAAATTAAATTCCTCAAATGAAACTCAGTTATGTGACTGAGTGGCTATATACTACACTATTCGAATGTATTTATGTATTTGATACATTTAGCGCATGGACAGTTGGACACAATTCAAAACATTCACAAATCAACCCAATTTTTATTAAAATGTGGTTTAAAGGAAGTTGCCCATAAAGGTAGCTTATTTATCAATTTAAAATGAATACCATGACCACACGTATCTATGACGTATCAATGCATTCAATAATACAAAATTGATGATACTTACTATGAGCGATATCACAAGGCACAAACAAATAAAGATCTTGATGATATCCATGTTACTTTTTTATAATTTCATTAAAGTTGACATTAAAACATTAGTGGCTCTTGTTAAATATGGCAACTACCAACGATACTAACATAATGAAAGTGATGACTTTATATACTGTACATGTTACGTGGTCCTTGGCTATGACCTAAATCATATATATTTTTTCATAACCCTTTGAATATAATACAAAGATTGTATTACCCTTTTTATAAAGTAAAATAGTCAATGACCTTGTGTTGTCCTACTATTCATTAATTTTTTTCTCGGTATATCTATGAAGATTGTTTGATTATATGTACATCCGTGTAACGGGTTTTATTTTTATTTTTATAAAATGTTATCAATGTTTATCTGAGAGACGCAAGGTCACTGCTCTTGTGTTTGGTTCGGACGAAAAATTCTGATAATCAAAACACTTTTTTTTCATAGAGGTTCGCCTTTACATTCACACGAGTCAAGTTTTATTTTTTGTGGCCACAATCCATTATACTTTATAGAAATTAGACTTCAAAACATTATTAAAGTTACACAACAAACTAAGGATCAATATTATTGCAATCAATTATAGACCTAACCTGAAGCTATGTTAAGATTGAAAGTTATTGTCGTAAGTTATGCATGGCATAAAAACAACAAGCATAAGACAGTTCGCAACGCCTCCATTGTGGGAACCAACTTGACCTTTAGACCCGGATGCGATTCTCGGCAAAGCCGCAGCGTTATACTTTTTGTAGGTTCAGAAAATCACAATAGCGCAATACTCACCAACAATAAAAACAAAGACTGATGGATATTCGTGACTATGTTCTCCGACGAATAAAAAATATTCACATGTGGTGGTGTGAAGGAATACACGGGTAGAGTGACACAAGGAAAATAAAAAATACTAAATGCATGACAGGTCCTGGCAAAAATTAGAATGCATCACGTTCACTTCTCTAATGTAAAATGCATTTATATGGTTTATAAAACCTTTATTTCTTAACAATAATTGACTATTGCAGCTAATCACTAGTGTAAAAAGAAAATAAATAATGCAGAAGCTAGCAAATAAAGCCTAGCAGAGATCGTCAGGCTACACACATAAAATAGATGCACATGCCCTTAAACGGCTAAATATCACAAATGCAACACATCTAAACATCGATTGAAATCAAGTATACAAGTAAAAACAATGTATTTAAATATGCCAGTCAGATTTTTCTCGTAACCGGTGTAAAATTATCCAACAAAGGGCGCAACAGTACTACAAAGTAATTAATCTTTTTCCCTGATATTTTTTAGGATTTTGCTTCGGTACTAGAATCTTGTAAACATCTTACAATAACAACGTAGTAATGCTTGTTCAGAAGAAGGCATTTGTAGTGAAATAAAATTGCGTATTAATTTTTATTTCGCCAAAAGGAGATCAAATGGTGATGAAAAACATCCAGAATCGCGTGTTTATTTGTGAAAATGTTGTTTTTACAAATAGTCCCTCCCTTTGAGAACCAGCGTTGGGATTCTAACCGAATTATAAACTCAAAGTAGAGAGTCCTCTGTCTTCTCACTGACCAAGCACCGAGGGTAAGGTCCCGGTAGCGGTCATCGGAGAAGTACCGCCGCATATCGAGGTGTCCTGATTGGCCGCAATGCTGCAATACCGATCGACTAGTTTAGCGATGGCCGCCTGCTTCACCATCTTGTTTGCGACCTTCGTCCTTGCAACCTCAGGGTTGAATATGTGGCCGTTTCTTAGTGGGTCCAACATAATGACCCTTGCTGCCTTGGTGGTGGTAGTGAAGAGGTCCCACAAGGCTAGCGCGAGGAAAAGGCTACCGAGACACTTTCTCTTCGGCACTTCCTCGGCGGCTGTTGTCGTGTTGACATTCTGCCCATCCTAGAGAAACAATTTCATGATTTAAAAAATGTGTGAAATTACAGTTACAAGTTTAAGTTTATTTGGATGAAGGGCGGGTCAACCGTTAGGTCATAATGTGCAACTCTACAGACTGGGGGATGTGGATGAGGAAAGTCTCATGCTGGACTGGGAGGAAACGGGGGTTCTCACGTCGTGGTCGTCCTTGTCTTTGTGATCGTTCGTGTTGTCATGGTCGTCGTCGTCGGGATGGTCGTCAAGGTAGCGATCTCTGAAACGACTGCCAGAGCTCGCCTTTAATTTCAGGGAATACTCCCGTACTTTATAGTTGATAATTTTGCGAGATGAACTTTTTCTCCTTCTTCTACTTTTACGATTAGCACAGCCAGTTCTGGGACAAATTCTACCTTGAGACCAAGTTTAAAAATACTTGTGAAATCACAGAGACAAGATTTAAAAAAAAACTTCATTTCAGTGCATTATTATGTTGTAGAGATTATGTGTAGAGATATGCGTAGGCACCTAGCATTTTAGTGTGTAATCTTAAAAGCATTTTGTAGTATCTATTTTTAAGCATCGTCAAAAACTTGTGTGCTAGGTATTCGCATATTTTGTATTTAAAAAATACGCCAAGTTAGAATTAGTTTTATCATGAACTAGAACTTTTGAAATTATAATATAAACAAAATATGACAATATATTTTAATTTTATTGAAAACATAGCGCTTTATTGTAGCACATAATATACAAAAAGCTATTTTCACATCTCTAATTATGTGGTAAAAATTATTTTTTTGAAGAGTAATATCCCTTTTTAAGGTGGATCTTTCCTTGGCTACACGTTTTATTACGACGTTCATCATAATGAATTTAATAATACGAAATTGATGATACTTACTATGAGCGAAATCACAATGCACAAACAAATTAAGATCTTAAAGATATCCATGTTACTATTCACAATATAACTAAAGCTGACACTAAAATATTAGTGGCTTGTTTTATGGCAGCTATCAACGGTACTAAAATGAAATCAAAGTTACGACTTCAAATACTTTACATGTTGCCTGGTCCTTGGCTACGACCCAAATCATGGGAACAATTCAGGTTTTCATAACGCTTTCAAACAATTTTAAGATTTTATCACCTGCTTTCGTCGAAACAGTCAATGACTTGATTCATTATGTTATTCGTTCAATCAATTTCTCGATACACCCATGGAGATTTTATGATTAAGCACTTCCGGATAGAAGTCGTATTTTAATGTTATCAACGGTAATCTGAGGAACCTAAGGTCACAATGCTCCTGTATTTGATTGGTATTCAAAATCTGATAACGATTTTAAAAACTTTTTTAACATTTAACCTTCTAGTTTTTTAAAAGTTTTTTTTTTTTACTTTTTATGTATACAATGAATAAGAACGACTTCAAAACAGTAAAAATTACACAAATTATCTTTGGATCAATAGATTTGAAATTTGTTTTTCATGAATTTGGATAGTTAACAATCTAAAAGTGAGTAATTTTCTATAAGTAAACCATTTTTAATTTTACGGTAATAAATTGTATTCAACAAATTCTGCCGAGCCACCGAGTACAATAATATGATAACTCTTTACAAACCCACAATAATTGCTAGCAGTATCCTTTGGTTTGTGTTTATTCAGATAAGTATTAATTACATGCCTACAATAAACATTAACAACACTTATGTAGCAAAAACTATACAATTTAATAACACTAGGAAAACGCTAAAGTCCCGCCGCGTTGATGGATGAGCGTTTTTGTAAGTTTTTAGTTTGCGTGGGGCCACTTTTCCTGTGAAAGTGCTTTGTGAATGCATTGTAGGTGACTGTTGTAAAGTTTAAATTGTTTCTTGTTAGTTGTTATTATAAACCTCAAAAAACACATTTTAAAACCTTTATTTCTATGCATTCTGGCTAACTTTGTCAACTTTTGCAACTTTTTCTTACAAAAGGTACTACATCACCATAACCTTAATGTCCATGTGAAATATGAACGTTGTAGCCCCACCCGTTTGGTCACAATCGGTCCAAATGCGACGAAAATATCGCACTAAAAATCGAAAAACTCATATTAAAACCTTTATTTCTATGGATTCTAGATAACTTTCTCAGCTTTTTATTTTAAAAGGTACTTCATCACCATAACCTCAATGTCCATGTGAAATATGAACGTTGTAGCCCCACCCGTTTGGTCAGAATCGGCCCAAATGTGACGAAAATATCGAACTAAAAATCGAAAAAAATCGTAAAAGTACGATATTCATGAGAAATATTTCTTCGATTGTACCCAAAAACGTAGCAAGTCTAAGTTCAGAGAAAACGAAGGTCCCCTCAAATTTTCATCAAGATCGCATATGCCGTTTGCCCGGTAGAGAGCGAACAAACGGACAGGAAAAAAAAAGAAAAAAAACATTGGAGCTAAATGTTTTGAGGGGTCAGTGAAATTGAAGTCTTCGCTTCGCTCGTTACGCTCGCTACGCTCATCCAATAAAAACCTAACAAAAGATGCCAGTTATTGCATAGCGATTTTTAGTACGGTTTAAATAATAAAAATACTAAAACACGTCCTTAAAAATGGCGCAGACACCATCGACTAGCGTACGATGAAATGAGCAACCAGAGACTTGCATGGTGTTTTTAAACAGGAAACACCGACCTAACTAGTTGGGCACGAATTGCGAAAACTATGTCATGTTGAAGATGTTGGTAGATATACGGAAAACAATCTAGAAATTACAAAATCCATCCTAGCGGAAAACGAAGGCCATTCGGGTGCTTTACCCCTAAGCTACCGAGACAGTTGGAAACGGTTGGCTGGATTGTTGGTGCATTGGAGATCTGAATAGATTGGAACAGTTCAAACGGTTTTTCCGCCTTTAATATCTCCTTGATTAGAATTTAAATTTAATTTTCTACTGCGCTGCCCACACACAGGGTGTTACCCTATGTGGGCTTCTTTTTTTTTCTCTCTCGAGAATGTTAATGTGCAGTGGTTTTTTGTCTTGTTATTTGTAATATTGCATTGTAAATGGTTTAATGTATTAAAAAAAAAGAATAAAATTGATTGAAATTGAATTGAATTGAAACTAATAAACTATAACCTGTTTTCATCATGTCATTTACCTAACGCAGGTATGAACGAGGGTTTATTTCTCAACTTCATTGGTCGGAAAATACTCCCGTAAGTATAATAGAAATCAATCCAGAAATTACAAAATCTATCTCAGCGGGGTATCGAACCCGAGTATATAATTAATAGAAGTTTGAAACTGAAATAGGGGTGTTGTTGTGAAAGATGTGTATAACTACCATCACTAGATTTTATCAAAAAATTATATCTATTTAGGATAATATCTTAGAACAAATAGTTTTCCATGCCGGGAATCGAACCCAGGTCTGCTGGGTGAAAGCCAGCTATCCTAGCCACTAGACCACATGGGATGTGGGAAATGTAGTCTCAGCGAGCAGTCTTTATTATTTTTGTTTATTCTTGTTTAAATTTACAACAAGAAACGGCGTCGACGCTAGCAAATATCTTGCTAAAACACTCAAAATCTGTGGAAATCTCGTGCCGCGAAGAGCCTTGCTGAAGAACGTGAAACTTTAGCACATGCAGTTGGTTCTCCCATAAGTGCTCCCTGCACAGGAAGGGAAATATTTCACTTTTTTTTTAATTTATTTATTTATTTATTAACGTCTATCACTTAGTTATAAAAACGATTTACAAAGGAGGACAACAAAAAAAGTCTAAGCTAGGATGTGACTCGGCAGATGCTACTTCCAAGCAGCCACAATGTAAAGTGAGGACTGAGTTAATTTTGATTTTGAAGGTGATGGAAAGACATTCAGCCAGGATTGCCGGAACCGGGATTCGAACCTGTGTCATTCCAATCAGTCTCAACCGTTACGCCCCACTGTCGATTGAAGTTTATCATGAAAAGAAAACCGTGTTTCTATAGGGACTTTCCGTTCTTCCCAGAATATAATGCCCATTCCGATTTTGTATGGCAAGGTTCAAACGATCCAGCAAAAATCCAATCACAATTCTTGTATTATTATATTTAAAATCACCACCAGAACCAACATAGTTGTGACCTTTGATTAAAATACAAATTCATGATATCAACGTTTAACAAGTGTTGGTGTTTTGAAACACGCGGGCCTTCTTCAATCTAACGTCGATCATTCCAACATACATCATTGTGAAGCTGTAGCCAGAAAAAAGTATTGGTAAAGATAAACAACAATCACTTTTTCAATATCGAATGAGATTTGGATGATGGTTTCCTGTCTGGGTTTTGTTAAAATGCCATTCAACGAAACAATTATTACGAAATGCCATTGGTCAGCCATGGGTTTCAACTTTCAAGGGTAACATCAATGTCAATGTTCTTAATGCGCGCTACTTGGGATAGGGTTGGCAAGTTATACACACTTTGGACATGGAGGCCTATACTACTAGAGACTGGTACTAAGGTTGTAACGAACAAAGACAAAATGAAGGTTTTTGTTTGCATGTGTCTAGTGATCGCTCTTGTGGTAAGTACTTGCGTTTATCTGTTTCACGAAAGCGTTACAAATTAAAAATTAAAAAATTAAGTAAATACACTCATATTGCTCATAATTTTTATTGTCATTTCATGAAGCTAATTTTACATTGTATTGTTGCGTTATGTTTGTATTGTTATGGTTTGGTAAATTGCACTTGTGGGACATTTGTCCTTTTGTAATGTGGCCACAAATAAATAAATAAATAAATAAATAAAAGTGAAACAAAAACTTTTTTTTCTAAACTGTGAACATATAAATCGGCCAAAAATATTGTAAAATGTGGTAATTTATATAATTTTGTTATAATTCTGTCTCAAACCTAAGAAAGTTATTGCACCTTGAATAACGCCATTAGTTGCGAAGAATACAAGTTTTTTCGGAATCGGAATAGTATCTCATAATATATTTTTAATAAATTGTAGTGCCTATTTATTTTGTCGGATACTTTCAAAGTGTATTATACAAAAGATGTGATTTAATTATGATAACATGATGATTGTAGATCACCAAAATTACAGTATAGGTCTAATTTTAGCTGTTTTGTTGTTGTTATTGTTGTTGTTGTTGTTGTATTTAGTGTTGGCAAACTCAATGATATTGATGATGATTGGTTGTTGTAGTACGTCTGGCTGGTTGGCTGATCAGCCTAATTGAATTATTGCGTAGATAGCATGCTCGCCTCTATTATTAAACCAAGTGTTGATTTGAATTGATTTATTTTTGTTGCTTAATGTAATACTATTTTCGAGACCCTAAGTGGTGATATATGACATTAGACAATAGTAAAAGAAAAAAATGTATTATGTGGGATTCGAACCCACGTCCTCGTAGTGATATACGATTCAGACTTGCGCCCTAAACGTATGATAAGTTAAACCACGGGCGGCTTAAACCAATTGTGATAGGAGTATTTATATTCAATACAATTGAGGGGCCTAGTGAGAGAGGAGCTGCACCACATGTTAAAAGTTTTGAGTTTAGCAAAGTTTCATTATCGTTAAAACTGCTGTAATAATTTTCAATATTATACAATAATAAAAAATATATATTCTTACAAAAATTAAGACAGAAGTTTTAACTAATGCAACTTTGCTTAACTCAATTTTTTTTACGTGTGGCACAGCTCCTTCTACCACTGGACCCCTCAATTATTCATTGTAAATAATGTGTGCTCTTCCAGGCAGCGGATCTAGAAGACACCACTCTAGCTAGCGAAGTCTCCAGTACTAATCCACGCCAGAAGAGATGCGTCGGTGGCTTACTGCTCGCTCTCGCCATCCTCGCTCTTACCACCACTAAACCTACTACCACCACCACAGTGGCAGTACCTCTACCGATCGTGATGGCACCACTTAAACTCGATCCAAGCACTAACCTTCAGTTGGCAAAGTCGCAAAATACAACTACGACCACCATACAACAACCGATCATGATGGCCCCACTGAAAGTCGATCCAACCTTTAATCTTCAATTGGCCAAGGCACGATTGGCGAGGATTGTCGAGAAGAGGGCGGCCATTAGTAGACTAGTCAGCGTGTATTGCAGCGTTGCCAGGAACCAAGGTACCACGATATGCCGGAGGATGGTGGCCACAACAACACTGTAACTGACCCTTGACATTGCTAATACAACTTTACCTCAAATCTACACACGTGACTTGAAAATGAATGGGATATATTTTGCATTTGTCGAATAGTTTTTTGTTCAGCCAGGAAGCATCTAATGAGTATTGAACTTTGTTTGGTTGTCAAGTAAAATACTATAACATGGGCAACCCTAAAATTGTGGATCATTTATATTTATTGTAAGTCAGCCAGAAACAATTCACAAAATATATGGTAGATTTTAGTCAAAATAGTAAAAATCAATTTTTTAAATGCTAATGTAAAATCGTTTTTAGAAAAGGGAGACTTTAGAGACCTTCACTTCCGCTTAGATTAAAAGTCATCAGAACGAAACAGACCTTGTGCAAATGTATTATGTATTATTTAGTTGTGCGTGTAGTCATTAAAAAGGCCATTTTCGTTGAAACTACAGGTTTTGTCGTGACCTTTTCATTTATCTGCTTCTAGCTGAATTTCTGGACGTCATATCCCAGCATAAAACATATATTTACATGATTTATTATGTACTTCCATTATGTCTTATTATGTATTGTCATAACGTATTAAAAATAACTTACATTACTCTCTGAAAAAATGTAAATTACAAACATTTAAATAACTTAACCCAAGTATTATCTGTCAGGCATAATGACAATGACATTTTACTCCACCAAACATTGTATTTTTTTAATATAATTTTTATTTATTTAACGTCTATCCTATTCAGTTAAACACTGATTTGCAAAGGAGGAAACAAAGAAACAAATATATATGCAGATGCTGAATATTTTAGGTAAGTTGTATCTGTTTTGGTGATTAGAGGGTAATTCTTTTATCGCGGATTAAAACCATCTTCCACTATTTCTTAAACCTAATCCATTCTTCATCTCTACAACATGAAAATGTATGATGCATGTTGGATAGTGGTGTGGACCCATCTATCTCGTTCAATCACTATTCTTATGTGGTGTGAAACTGAAACGTTTACCTTATTCAGTTTGTATCTAATTTTAACTCTTCCCTAAACCTGAATAAGTTTAAGTATGACCTTGAAGAAACATGCCCTTCTTCGCTTACGCTTTTTACAACCACTTGATTGCACTCGCTGTTAGTCTAGCTAGAATTCTCTTTTCCAATTAATATGCACTTTGCATGAAACTTGAAAACAAGAATGGTTTAAGAATATAATGTTCCTTTAAAAAATTCCTGAACAAAGTTTCCCTTAAACAAATACTGCTTTTCCGCCACAAAGCGAAAAAAAATCGTTTATATGAGATTTTAATGGAAATATTGGGGGAGCGCCGTTTCATCGACAACTTTGAGAAGCCCGGCACCGCCGTTTCATCGACACCTCCGTTTCCTCGACAAAACTGTGAGTAGTAGCTGGTCTGAAAACATCGTCTGGCGCGCGGATTTTGTATTGCTCCTAACATAAGGTTCTTGCTTGTAAGTTATACGATGTGATATGAATTTTCCAAAACATTAAGTATCGTTATTGTATGGTTATTGTATAGTTGATAATACACATACATAGATTTATGAGCATATAAATTAAGTGCCGCATGCAACTAGACGTGTTATTAACGCTTTTTGCGTGTATATAATCTATATTCGATAAAAATGCCAAATAATTTAAATTATGCACTGTCAGGTTGGCCAAATATGTGGCAATTAAAAAAAATAATGGTGACTTCAATTTTTATTAAAATACGTTTAGTTTTCATCTTCCAATGCATATGTGTAAATATAACTTGTATAATGAATATTTACTTACTGATTTGAAAACCTCCGTTGTAAAAACACATTTTTCGGTTATACTCCAACGGTATATTTTTCGAGAAAATGTGATTGTAATGTAATATCTGTTTCAGACGTAAAATTAAATCAGGTTATGGACAGTTAAAACCCAAAGAAGTTTTCGACGTGACGGGTAATTGTCCTCCTTTGTGAATTAGTTTAGTATCACTGACCATGATAGTATGTATGTTAGACCATTAGGTGCTCAGGAAGCGACCCTCCCCCCCCCCCCCTCGAACTAATTTTCACTATAGCAGTTTTGTTCAAAAAAAATCACGATTAATAATCCACCTGTATGCCACTCGACAGCTGGGGCGTATTGACCTCCAGGGGTGTCCAAAGTCAAAAGTTGCGAAACTTTGACCTGCTATAACGGTCAAAGTTTTTGATAAAATTCCAAAATTATTTTTAATTATCATTTAACACATTATTTTCGATTTTTTAAAACAAAAGCGATTTCACTTTTTGTAAAGGGGTGCCCAAAATTAATAATAATCGATTTTACTGTTTTATACACTTTAACATTAAAGATTGGACATATAATCCGCATTAAAGCTTTATTTATACATAAAATGAAAGAACCACTGTATTTAAAAAATAAATTATGCAAAAACAATTCAGAGCTGTCCAAAATGCTGGGTTTTATATTATTGCTAATATACAACATTTTTTTAAAAGTGCTAAAAATGTTGTTCATGTTACTAAAATCAGTAAACCTGTCTAAGAATACGTATTGTATGTGGGCCTAGCAAAGAATTATAATTTTTATCAGGGTTTGTCCAAATTTTGAATTCAAATTACAGCAATTTGAGAGAAATATCAAAAAAATAGGGCAAAATGATGTATTAGTTGGCCCAGTCATCACCGAATTTATATTCTAACCTAAACAATATAATGATGTGCTGTTTTAATACAGGTTGTCCAAATAGTGTGTTGTGTTCTTGTAAAGAATTGTTTGAATAAGGTCAATCGATCATAATATACCGTCAGGTGCAAAGGAAGCGACCCTCCGGGCCCCCCGAACTAATTTTCACTATAGCAGTTTGTTCAGAAAAAAATCACGATTAATAATCCACCTATTTGCCATTTGGCAGCTGGGGCGTTTGACCTGCAGGGTATTCAAGTCGCTTAATGTTGTTTTTAATATTGCCGTAGTTCTCTTCGCTCTGTAAAATTTTCAAATCTCAAAATACACATAATATTTTCCCAC
>JAMZAV010005667.1:0-41663 GCA_024449915.1 Sweltsa coloradensis
ATAGACCCTATGTCAACATTATGTAAGCAGGGTCTATATGTAGCCTAGGCCTAGTAGCTAGGCCTACATTGTGTGAACCAATCATCTAGGCTAAACGTAAACCTACCTTTATTTGTTGAATAACTAATGTTTCTTTATACAGGAGGAACAGCGTGACAAAACATTTTTGAGTGCTGAAGATGAGAGGATAGTCTTACGCAGCTATGAGCTACACCTCAAAGACTTCTGTCGCCGGTTTAACCCTGCAATGCCACGAGCTGTCATTGGAACAGCTTTCCACTACTTTAAGAGATTTTACCTAAAAAATTCTGTCATGGATTTTCATCCCAAGGAAATATTGTGAGTGGTAGGTATAGGCTTAGTGTGGTTGAGAGGAGACCTTGTTTTATTAAACCAATTCTTCTGACCATTTGATAAGTAGGCCTAGGCCTCCTAGGCCTACATGGTACATAGGTTTTGTCAAGTTGGTAGGCCTATGTTAAAAAAAAAGGTAGGCTACACATGATTATTGATCAACTAGGGAAACGCCAAAGTCGTTGATAGACGAGTGAGTGAGGCATGTGTTGAGTACCCGGAAATATCCCCTTTCCTCCCCTATGGGCCTACCAAAGGCTGGATCTAGCCCAGTAAGGGGAATGATACCGGGTATTCAACACATGGCTCACTCACTCGTCTATCAACGACTTGGCATTTCCCTAGTCCAGTTGGCTAAGGCGCCCTTATACCCGGAATGTGGGAGACCTGGGTTCAATCCCCTGGTCGGATAAGATTTTGTAGCTTATGGATTGCATTTAAAAAAAAAATTAAACATGTTTTGAAATGCATATGGGTCATTCTCAAACGTAATGACCATATTGAAAAAAATGCTTGCAAGAAAAAATTATAACATAAAATTGGATGCCTCCTTTAACAATACATTATCCAATAATTTGTTCTTACAGCCCTAAAAGGGTTTATCTAAAAAACAAAATTTTTTACATACAAGCATTTTCATCAATTCAAGTGTACGAAAATGTCATGACTGTTACCGGACATAAAAGTGACAATTGATGTAAGAAGTTATTTATTAAATCTATATTCATGTGCACAATAGTTTTAGTTACATTATCACACAAAACTAATACATTCAATAAAATATACATTTTTATTTTAATCACTTTTCATAATACCAAAATGTCAAGAATGTTACTCAAATTTCAAAACCTGGTAATTAACTTACTAATAATGGACAAATGGCAAATCAAATTTTATCAAGATCACTGTTAGCAATGAAGTATTAATATTATAAATAAGATTAAAAATGTGATTCAGTTATTTTAAACTTTAAATAAGATTTAAATTTTAATAATTAGCTCGGGTAACGGTGTTGACAAAAAGTAACAGTCTTGACAAAAAAGTTACTTTTCTAACAGTAATAATTTTTTTCTAAGATCATGTTGCTTGTTAGTGTACAAATCAGTCAACCTAAAGATAAAATCCATCTAATCCAACAAGTTTGTGTTGAGTTGAAGTAAAGAGACACTACGGGTAACGGTCTTGACAAAAAGTAACATTCTTGACAAGTGATCACTGAAAATCAATAAAAACAAGTGTTTTGTTACTTTTGAGTATGGCAATGAATTACAACCTCTCCCTTCAAAACACATCTACAGTTGCAGGAAATTAATGCAGTAATCCACGATGCCCTTGGTAATGTTACTTTTTGAAAGTAACATACCTGACAAGTAACATGCATGACATTTCAACTTCATTAATTCATTAGCTGTTAACAATCCCATTTGAAAAAGTAGGGTTATGTTTGCTATGAGCTGGAACTTGATTGTAACTTAACTCAATTGTTAAATAAAATATTAAATACAAATTAAATTTTTTTATCTTGGTAACATTCATGACATTGAATTAAAATACTCACCGTTAAAATGTTTACTTTTCAATTTTAAAGAGTTCTCATGTCAAAACAAACCAAACTTCCATGATGCCATGTCAGGAGCTGTTCTTCTCTTCTTCTAGATTGATCCACTGCCTTCTTGAAAAATTATTTAAACTCTTTTACAATGGTAACAGTCATGACATTATTATGATTGCCACATTAGGGACAAACACTTTCCACTAGTTATTGTTTGAAAATGTAAATTGTTAAAAAAAGTCACTAACACACAGTTATTAACTGTTATTTCTGCATTAATTCCAATCTAGAGACTAAATAAATTTTAGTCTTAAAGTCAAACATTTTACAAAAACACTTCTGGTTTTGAGGATAGGGACATGGGTTTTAACACATTTTGCAAGAACCGACATTGAATTAAAGGTCAACCTTACAAGATAGAAGTGCAAAAATTCATGGAGCTAATAAAAACTATAAGTATTCTGAAAATGTACAACCAAAATTTATGCAAATCAATATCTTGATCTAAAAAAAAAATAATATTAAGGTGGGACAGCACAAGGGTCATTTTATTTGAGAATGACCCATATAACACACTTTAGTCTACATAAACTGTGACAATACTATGGAAAACATATCCAGTAGTACAAAATACAAGTAAAGATTGCAAGGTCTACTCAATCTTCCAGCGGAATTTGGGGGGAGGTACCTTGAACGTGCAAGTTTTGATACCCTTTGGTCACTGCATTTAACTGCATTACAAATATTTTTTCCACTGCCTCCATTGCAACCGAGTTTGTTTGTTTGTTTGTTTATTAGCCTTCTTTGGTACACTTATGCGTCCACCCGCTATTGTGGTGAACAAGTTTTGGAGTAACATCCAAGAAGCAGTGATTTTTTCAAAAACAAAACCATTGTCAAAGAATTCCTACACATGTTAAGCCTATTTTTCAGTTTATTATTTCTTGTAGGTTTAAATCGAAATGGATTGTGCTCATTTTGTTTGCAACTTTCTCAGTTACCTGGTCACGGATGTCTGTTTAAAATTTCATCTCAACTCAATCTATTTGGCCGTTCGGCCATATGGGACCGGACAGACAGACAGAAAGAAAGATGGACATACAGACTAAAGTAATTAATCACGACAAAGGCTCGTTTGAGTTAAAATTGTTCCTCAGTCTCTACGCTCCCTCATCTAATGATTTAAAGTCGAGTGAGCGTAATTGCTAGAGATGTGCAAAAATGGTTTTTTAAAGTTTGAAAATTTGCGCCTTAAAAATAAAATTCGCGATTTGTCGCGATTTACCAAAAAACACAATTTTCTCATGCACAACTTAAAAAAAAAAACTTTCAGGATAATTTGATTGATTTTAATGATTTAAAAGTAAAACAAGCTCATGAGAGTGAAGTTCAGAATCAGTTATAATTTTAAGCTCAATTTCAGCCTTCAGTTTTCAAAGTTTCCGACAGTTTTTATCAGAATTAATTTCGTCTACCGGTGGTGGTAGGTGCCGGACCTCCACCTAATTTACGAAATTATGCATTTTTTATGTCTTTTGATATGGATATGAAGTATTTTGAGCTTACTCTCGTTCAAATGATTATTACGATCTCACGATCGCGTTGTGTGACCCGGCATCTCCACCATATGTACCAGCCAGTGTTAATTTAATTTCGACTTCGACCCGGCAGCTCCACCAAAACTTTGATTTTTTTTTGATTTTTTAAAAATTTCGTGACATAATTCACATTTAAGGACATAATTGCTAATTTTGCCACGAGTTCGCGGCATCAACTAAAATTTCGCGAAAATTCGCGAATTGGAAATTGGTACTATTCAATCACAATTCATGAGATTCATGTGCAAACTGAATTTGAAGGGATTATTGCAACTTTAAAAAAATTCGCGAATTTCGTTGTCACCATTTTTGCACATCTCTAGTAATTGCACATCCATTTGATTTTCTTCAAATTTCAGATGTAGCAAGATGAAATTGCGCTTGTTAATATAAAAAAAAAATTATGGACCTAACCACACTACTTTTTAATTTATCGCGTGTTGAAGTACGCTGGATAATGCTATCTAAAGCATTGTAACTAAGCAAAAACCTACACTTTCAATCGGAAAATACTTTTTAACTACTATGAAAAAACATCGGATATTAACAACTTTAGTACCAAAATGTAGGTAACTTTACGACTTACAATATTACGCTTGAAAAATCTTGTTTTACCGTGTCCATTTCCGAGATAATTGCGTTTGAATTTTGATGTAACGCATTCAATTCCGTGTTTACGCGAGATGTATGGCAACAGTGCGTGACGTCACACCATCGTTCGTCCGTCACGTCTCTCGGAGGCGTGCCCTTGTCGTTGGCAGTAGGCCTAGGGCTACCACAGTACTACAAGGTACTACACTTCTCTTTGGTTTAGAATGCCTACACAAAGCCTTCATTGCTGCGTTTCGGCAACAGGCCTAGTGAAGTCCAAGTTCCAACAATAAAAATGTTTAATTCTTAGTGGCCGTGGTACGTCACAAATACTGTTATAGCTAACTACTCCTAAGCCTACAGTATTTAGCGTAGTGCTAGGCCTAGCCAGCAATCAGCTTTGGCCACTGTGGTTCTAAAATCAAAGCCAAACCTATGCCTACAGTATTTACTATGGTCCTAGGGCCTAGGCCTACCTCTAAGAGTTTAATGTTCTTCTACATCCCGTAGGGCCTAGATAATATTGTAGGCCTATGTCTCACTGATCAATCAAAAGCTAGGGGTAAATTTCATATTACAAAAATAGGTATGAAGCCGGTAAAAGCACTACACTATAAACCCAAAGCTTATATCCTAGCCCTAGCCAAATGTTAAGGGAAGAATGTCTTCGTGTTCGAGTAATTTCCAATGAAAAGTTATAAAAATTATACCCGTCATAGATAAGAAGTAAACAAAAATGATGGGATGAGTAAAAAAAGGTAAAAAAGTTTCCCCCGTCGGGACTCGAACCGGCGACCTCTCGCTTGCAAGGCGAGTACTCTAACCTTTGGGCCAGCAGCGACTACAGTGAGCGGCTGGTCTAGAGCGATACTTTTGCAGCCCAGAAGACATGTGCGCTGACTCAAAACGAGCATAAAAGTTTTGTGATGGCAATTAGGGCACTTTTAATACTTTTAAAGCCTACTGCCAAGATTTCTTGAATGTAATTGACGTCTGTTCATAGCATGTGTACGCAATTACTGTTTACTTTGGTGTGAAACACTTTCGAGGTGGCAGTTCTTTTTACGCATCCACACTCGATCAGAATGAGAAGGCTGCCGGCTGCCCGTGCCATGTTGCCAAGCCAAATATCAGGTTGGCCAAACTCTCAAGAAGAAGTTTCGAACTATTACCCTACGTATTGTATATTTATTGTTTATAATTACATGAAAGCCAATCATATTGAATGTTTAATGTTTAACGAACATAGCATTATTTTGATACCATAATTTAGTGATTTACGAGTAATTTTGATGGGGTGTTTCGATTTCCGAGGTTGGCAAATACTGAACTAGTCAGTTAGCAACTGTACCAATAAGAGATGCAAATAATTATGTTTTCCTAAAATGTACCAATTAAAAATAAATTAATAGGCCTACTTACAGTAGTAAAATAAACTACAGTTGTAAGATTATCTGACAAAAAATATTAAGTAGGCCCCATTTTATAAGTTGTTACTGAATAATAAATAATATTATACTCTTGAGTCCGCTGGTACACTCGCTCGAGTCACTTTAATACATCTAGGCTATGATAAAAACATTTTTACTCATATCATTCATAATTGAACGAGTGAGCGTAGCGACGTAGTGATTTCCATTCGACTTAAACGGCCCTTATTGTTTTTCTGCGTGCGTGTGTGTGTGTGTGTGTGTGTGTACGTTGAAAATCAGCCGAATCGCTGAACAGATTGCGCTGAAATTTTAAACAGACATCCGGTACGAGTTTATTGAGAACTGCTAACAAAATCAGCAAGATTCATTGCGATTTAAACCTACAAGAAATGATAAACTGAAAAATAGACTTCCAATGTTTAGAAATTATTTTAACGACAATGTTTTAAATTTTGAAAAGATATTTTTTGTTTTTCGCCTGGCCGTGAAATGCCGTGCCCATGCAAGGTCAGTCGAATGTTGGACGTCAAGGTACCCCCAAATTCCGCTCGTAGATTGAGTAAACCTTGCAATATTTTCACGTATTTTGTACTGGCTATGTTTACCATAGTAGGCCCTATTGCCACAGATGATGGACTACACTGCATTATATGCATTTCAAAACATGTTTAATAATTTTTGAAATACAATCTAGAAATTACAAAATCTTTCCCGACCAGGGGATTGAACCCACGTCTCCCACATTTCGGCTACAAGGGCGCTTTAGCCAACTAGACAAGGGAAACGCCAAAGTCGTAGTTAGACGAGTGAGCGAGTCATGTGGTGAGTACCTGGGAACATTTTGCATTTCTTAGGCCAAAATGCTCCACTGTAGCCTATGATAGGCTAGGGAGGCCTAAGGTAAGGGGAAGAAAAGAAATGTTACCGGGTATTCAACACATGGCTCACTCACTCGTCTAACAACGACTTTGGCGTTTCCCTAGTAATAGCCTACATAGGCCTACTATTGGCTAACTACACAATAATGCTAAAATGCATCATATGCAATGGTCACAAGTCATAACTCACAATGGTAGTAGGCCTAGGGCCTACTTACATTTTTGTAAATTTTTATATTATGGTTCCAAGTTCAAAGAAGTCGCTAACAGAGTAAAAAGAATTTTCAACACCATACCATAATATTTAGGTAGGCTAAAACAACAAAAATAAAAATGCCAAAATGTAATTTAATTTACAATGGTAGGCCTAGGCCCCTATTCAAATATTAGACTGTTTTGGAATTATGGTTACAAGGTCAAAGAAGTCGTTAGGCCTAACAGAGTAAAATTAATTTTTAACACCATAATATTTACTATGTAACAACAAGACTGTGATGAAATGCAATTTATTTGAGACACTGGGAAGAAGAAGGGCCAAGGCCAAAGTCAGAAAACGTAGTTTCGAGATAGTAGGGCCTAAATGATTTTTTTTCCTATGCCAAAAGCTTGATTCTTCAAATAATTTTTCTTCTTTGCTATCCAATAAATATGTGCTTCCTTCTCTGTCCCGCTCAGGTTTTTTGGCAGGGCGTCAATGTCAGATTTAACTGTGGCGCAGCTGAGGAGGTGCGCTCTGTCCTGAAAACCCATGTACATAGTTTGCAAGTTGCTGGTTCCTTAGTGATTTGAAAACAACTCAGGTGGTGCTGCAGGACGTCGTGTCCTGTGGCCAGCCAGAACTGCGCTGTTGCCACCTTTCTTGTCCAGGATTTGTCTGGCCCTTTGAGGACCTCGTCCCGGTCTTCCTTAGGATGTCTTGAGGCCCTCCTTGGCAAGGTTTTTGGCAGAGTTGTAGGAGATATTTATTTTTAAAAATTGAAAAAGTAAATTTCGGTTTCTAATGTTTTGAGTACAAATTTTGATAATGTTTCTGCACAATTCTAAATGCGTAAAAAAAACTTTAGGTAGGCCTAACCAACGTTTAAAAAATAAATAAAATAAATTTAAAAAAAATACGCTCTTCCGTAATTTTCCTTTTTTGGGGGTGGATTCGTATTTTTTTTTACTCCATCTCTGTTCACATAAAAAACATAAAAATATAGGCCTATGATGGGCCTGTGGGCACTGTTACGCCCGTCTGCTGGAACGTTATTTGGTTTATCAACAAATAAATAAATAAATTGTATTTAGAGTCTACCCACTCAGTTATACAACTGATTTTCAGTGGGGGACAGTAAAATATATCGCTCGGAATAGCAAGTTCGCCCTCTCGATAACAACATAGGCCTACACGCATTTCAGATGCCACACCTACAATCTGGTTCGGACTGCGAATTTCAAAACATCTTAAAACAAAAGTGACTTTTATAACGAACCGGTTCTGAATTCTTGAACCCGAAGTCATTCCTAGTAGACCTAGTAATGCAAGTTAAGTACCAGCACCTAGCTAATCTCCTTGTTGTGGCTGCTTCACAGAGTGACTTGCGTCTACCTGGCCTGTAAGGTGGAAGAGTTCAACGTTTCCATCATGCAGTTCGTCTCCAACATCAAGGGTGACCGCGAGAAGGCAACCGACATCATTCTCAACAACGAGCTTCTTCTCATGATGGAACTCAATTACAACCTGACGATACACAACCCGTTTCGACCGGTAGAGGGGCTGCTCATAGACATAAAGGTGGCTACTTTAAAGTTTAAAGTGTTATTTACCCACTAAACTTACTATTTCATTATGGATAACTAGTTAAGAATTTACAGAGTAGGGCCTAACAGAAAAAATATTGGGTCAACCCTGACCTAAAAAAAATATTGACATATAGGACCTACTGGTTCTAAGTTTTACCAAATGTTGATAATTTTCAAGAGTTCCCGTCGGCAAAAATCTCCCATAAAAATAATATTGTGACCCCATGACCTCAAGGAGAATTTTGGTCAAAAAATATTAGCTATGTTTACATGAAGGATTCAATGCTGTATTGGTATTGGATTGGATTCTGAGGTGAGCGTTTACATGTCATGAATTGAACAAGAGATTCGATCCGTTTTCAATACCAACGTTGGATCCAACCGATCGTTTCCTAGTTCCAAGTGATTACATGAAGGATTGAGAGGTCAGATCATATTCAATACCGTATTGAATCATCCATGTAAACATAGCTGTTAAAAAACATTTAGGCTACATCTAGGCACGAGGCTTATGTAAATGAGGGGACTAGTGAGCAAGGGTATGTGTGAGCAATTGAGCAATTAAAGCATAATAACAAGGTGGCCTACCCTCAACATAAGATTTGAAATTAAGGAGTCTTCACGAGACAGACATGTACACGGATCGCTTGTAAGCACTCAAATTCAAATGTACAACGCTCTGGAGAAAAATTGAAACGACATACGAGAATTATAAAATGCTCAAGACAAAAATATTTTTTGCAGAACAACATACAACAAACAGAATTGATGTAATGTAATAAACCCTACTATACACCATTGTTACCGTACGCTGTACGCATAAAGTCGACGCAACGGGAGAAAAGAAGAGGTTGCTTCACGCTGAACAATAGTGATTGGTGAATAGTATGGTTTATTACATAAAGCAATACTGTTTGTTGTACGTTCTTCTGCATAAAAATATTTGTGTCTTGTGCATTTTAAAATTCACGTATGTAGTTTCAATTTTTTTCCAGAGCGTTGTACATTTGAATTTGTAGTGCTTACAAGCGTGACAAGGTCATATCAGTCTCGTGAAGACTCTTAAAATGTGATGTGTGATATTTAAGGTTGTACTACTTACTGCTAGAGCACAAAGGCAGCACCAATTGATCTTATTTCATCTCTCTGTATTTTGTTCTCTTCTCTTTCCCACATCACATGGTCCAGGTTCTCGCTGTGTACATAAGAATTGGTACGAAATTGACTCCTACTCCCTCTTAACAGCTGCCATATCTTGTCATTTGTAGGAACTAGGAATGTATTTAAAATTTTCATATTACCAGAAGGAAGCCTAGCAGCAGTTTCTGTGAGAGGAAGCGACATATTCCCGCGCCCCATTGCAGCTCTTGGACCTTGTTTCAAGCCTCCATGTCGTCAGGCACGGCTTCTGAGAACTCGTCAACGTCTCGTCGCTGCACGTCGTCGAATGGGATCCAAGGACCCACGACTTGACCTCCGTGATGATTCAAAATTCAAATAACTCTCCTACTGTGGAACTTTTTCTGCCACAGATGTGGCTACTTGTATTGTAGGTCTACATCCAACGTAAAAGCTTAGTGGTTTTGATGTCATTCCCGAGTTCCGGTGGTATAACCAGAAACAACGGAACTCGTCCCAAATCAACAAGCAGCGCAAGGACGCTGCCCACCGCCCGACTCTGGCACACATAAGACTTTTAGTTATAGTGCATTGCACCAGGGACTAAACATAAACATACCAGGGAAGAGGCTTCGAGCCCTACGACCGTCCCCATAACAGACGGACTGAGTAGTTTTTTGACTACTTGGGAAAGGAACTTTTTAAGTGAATGAGTTCCGTTTTTTTATGGAATTTTTAAGTGATTAAGTTAATATTTTCAGGGAAAGTTTTCAAAAAGTTCTTAAAAATATTCCCGTTATTGAGTTGTCTATTTTAAACTTAGCGCCACTTTTCAGTATTCGTGTACAAATTACCTTGCTGTTTTGTATCATTCATCATTACCATATTTATCATCATGATTCATGACCCAATCACCCTCCCATGCTCTATGACAGCCGTATAGCCTACTAGCTAGTTGCATGTCAGCAACTCAGCAGTTGCACTAAACTTAATTTTTTACTGCATGTTTAATTGAATAAGTTCTTCACAAAACAAAAAATTATCTAAAGAACTTTTGAAAGGAACTTTGGTTCTTTTTTCTGAGGAACTTAAAGTTTACAGAGGTAAGGGTATAAAATAGAACTTGTCTTTATAAATTAAAAGTTCCCTTTCAAAAGGAACTTCACCACGTATGTTTTAGATTAATGTTGCACAACATTGTATCAATCCACAGATGAATGAAGCTCATTTCCTCTTTCTAGACCCGTGGTTCCCTGGACGACCCAGAGCGCCTCCGCCCCGGCATCGAAGATCTCCTGGACAAGACTTTCCTCTCGGACGCGTGTCTTCTGTACGCACCGTCTCAGATCGCACTGGCGGCCATCTTGCATTCCGCCAGCAAGATCCAGGAGAATTTAGACTCGTACGTGATGGAGACCTTGCTGGGCCGGCCGGGAAGGGAGAACCTTTCCAACATCGTAGAGGCAGTGAGAAGTAAGTACCCTCTTTCTTCTAATCTTACAAGGGATGACTTCAGATACCCGGAAACCGGTTTCAAACTGTTCTGTTTCCGATCTTTTTTTCATTTTTAAAATCCGGATCCATTTTATAAATACGCTGCCTGTATAACATTGCTTGCACCGCCTATAGGCCGACCAGACTACCCCTACTGGACGTCACTGAACAACATTATCCATGAAATGTTGGCTTCGTTGTCACTATTTAATTGTTTGCACCTGAAGATAATGCATCAAAATAAATGTTAATATGAGTTTCTTGCGTTATGTAATGCTGCAAAAATTGTCTGAGGCCTAGCCTAGATGTCAGTGACTCCACTTATTGCCCATATTTTTTATTTTGTTGATTACCATCGCTTTAAAAGCATTCTTATATCGCTGAAACCAAGCTTTGATGTTTCTTTGATAGTTTGGTATGATGGTTTGGGATCAACACATGTTTGGCAGTAAGATGGGTTCTGCATTAATGAAGAGCGCTTCGAAGATGGTACTACCGGGTAATAAATTGTCATAAATCACATTACATCACACAAGGCCAACGGCCTTGCCATGTTGAATACACCGGTTTTCGATAGATCACCGAAGTTTCAGGCATGGTCAGTACTTGAGTGGGTGAACACTTGGGAACACTATGTGCTGTTGGCAAAGGGGGTGAAGCAGACCACCAAAGTGAGCCCCCAATTGAAAACGATCTTGCATTGTCAGTTGTCACCCTTAGCCGCTCTGCGGAGAACAATGTTCATAACATGTTTCTGGTGTTAAAATATTAAAAAAAACAAAACATTAAAATCTTTGAGTTTGGTGCTCGGCAAGGCCTATTAGCGCGACCTTGGGCAACCAGTCCCTTTTTTATCAATGCCGACACAGACAACCACTAATGCATTTCCTTGCCTTCTATAAACACAATGCAGTAGTTTAGTTTTACAATATTTTCGTGCTTCTGCATAGGTAATGAACTACTACTGTATTTACCCAAACATGAGACGGTATTTATTTCATTTTTTGATAGTTTAATTGGGGATCGTCTTAAATTCGCATAGTATCAAGAACATCATAGTGAGTACGATGTTTTTCGAATGTGGCGGGTGGTGTTTTCGAGGCGTTTAGCTGCACGGGCGAAGAAAGAAGAAGAAATCGGTCAATAATTGAACCAGTTTCGAGCAATATTATGAAAATTATACAGTGCGTGACGTTGCCGACTAATCTATATTGGTGTTTCATGAATTAGTTTAAGACTATGTTTAATTATTAGTAGAGATTGGGGATGACGAAACCCGACTTTTTTAGACCCGGGTACCCGTCCACATTACCCGCGGGTTACCCGAGTAGTAACAAAAAAAATCGTGTGGGGTGTCTATGAACTGTGAAGAAACGCGCTCATCAATTATTGTAATATCTAAGACTTAATGCTGTTCTATAAACAATGACGTGCCGATGAAGTAGTAATTCATAATCACGAAAGAGGAACAGCAGCGGGCCATTAAGATAACACTCACTGTTTGTTGCATCTGCTTTAGGCCTATATCTTGTCACAGTCAAGTCAAGGTCACGACTCACGATGCGTTGGTGCGGTGCGCGGGAGGGGGGGGGGTAACTGGAGCCCGAATGAGAGTAAACAAGATAAGGAATTTATCACCATGGGTGATAGCTAGAGATACGTTATTTTCGTATTAACGAAAAACGCGAAAAAATAAAAATTGCTTAAAAACGCGATTTTTTTATTTTTCTCGACGTTTTCATGGTCTTTGGGAGCATTTAAAATAGTTTTCTATTTCGCGAATTAATGCGAAAAACTGCTTTTGTGGCGAATAATTTCTAATTCGCGAAATAAGCGCGAATTATCCTAAAATTTCCAGTTTGAGAGCGATTTTCCAAAATTGCGTCGTCAAAAACGGGGAAATTCCGAAAAAGTTGTTTTGATTTTCGTGGCACTATCGTGACGTAGACCCTGAATGCAGCGACGAGTAGTCGCTCCGCCCACATTCGCCAAGCGCCAGAGTCCTTGCTAGCCATTGGCTCCCTGCCGCGCCCGAGCGCCAATCACGAGCGCTGTTTGTATTGACGTGACGCGTCACGGTGACGCTAGCAGCTACACTTGGCAGCCTACACCAGCATTGCATCGTGTGTTGTTGTTTCGATAAGTAAACAGAATGGGACGCACAAGTCAATTACGATTCAGCAGAGAGCAGCGTGTTTTAAAGATGATAAGTTCTTCGTCAGTGACACAAACATTCTCATGTGCAGTATTTGTAACTGTAGGCTAGACTGGGAGAAAAAAGATACCCTTAACAAACATATTATTGGCGCTGGTCACGTGAAGAAAAAGGAGGACTTCCTCAAAAGGGCAGCGGAAGGTAAAACGCCGAAACGACAGGCTTCTATTGCATTGCTTGCGGAAAAGCAAAAGAAAGCAAAGTTGGAAAAAGTGACGTTCATCGACGCAACTGTGAAGATGTGTTTGAAATCTAATATACCTCTGAACAAGTTGGACCATCCTGCAGTCCGAGAATATTTTCAAACGTAAGTAGGCCTTAGTAGGCCCTACCCTAGTCTCGTTTTTAACCTTCAGTAGCTAGGCTAGGCCTAGCCTAGGCTAGGCCTACGGCCTAGGCTAGGCCTAGGCCTAGGGCATTGAATAACCAGCTAGGGGCTAGCCTAGGCCTAGCCCAACCTAGCCCTAAAATTAATGTTCCTTGGCATTTGCCTACAGTTAGCCTGCAGTCCTAGGCTAGGCCCTAGCCTAGGCCTATGCTTGGGAGATTTCTTAACTTCTAGGGCTAGCCTAGGCCTAGGCTAGGCTAGGCCTAGGCCTAGTAGGCCCTCAAGTGTATTTTGGGCTCAAGGCCTAGTAGGCTTGTGCTGAATCCTAGATATAGCCCTAGGCTCATGCTTGGAGGTTGTAATTTCAAGCCTAGCTAAATCTATGGGAGCCTGGACTTGTACTGAAGCCTAGGCCCTAGGCTAGGTAGGTAGGCCTAGGCCTTCAGTAGTTAGCCCTAGCCTACCTAGGCCTAAAATATTAATGTGCCTTGGCATTTGCCTTCAATTAGCCTGCAATCCTAGCCCAGGCCTAGCCTAGTCCATGCTTGGGAGATTTCATTTCTTAACTTCTAGGCCTAGGCCTAGACCCTTGTGTATTTGGGGCTCAAGGCCTAGGCTTGTGCTTAATTTTAGAGCTAGGCCTAGGCCCTAGAGGCCCCTGCTTGGAGGTTGTAATTTCAAGCCTAGCTAAATCTGTGGGAGCCTAGACTTGTACTGAAGCCTAGGCTAGGTAGGTCTAGAAAAAAAAAATGTTATTTTTAACAGGTGTGTGTTGTTTGTGTGTTTCAGGTACATTCCGGGTTCTGGAGATCTGCCGACGGCAGATGCACTACGGCGAGACTACATGCAGCCAATTGCTGACGAGATGAAGATGATCTTCGAGAAAGCATCAAAGACAAGAAAATAGTGGTAGTCGTCGACGAAACGTCCGACTGCAGGGGTCGGTGTGTGCTGGCCATTTTGTTTCGGACGATGACTCCGACAGCGACGCAAGAAGTGTTTTTTAGCTAGTTGCACATTCTTGGACAATGCAACTGGTTCAACGTGCTGCCAAGCAATTAATGAGAGTCTCGCGTCATATGGTGTAGAGTACCACAATGTTCTCGGTGTAGTGTCTGACTCCGCAAGATATATGACGACTTGCTACAATGCAATCAACACATTACTTGGGGAGCATTTATTGCACTACCAGTGTTTTGCACATAAAGTCAACCTTGTAGGCGAGATCTTCATGAAAGAGCTCTCCCAGCTCAATCTGTTCGTCGTGAAAACCAAGATGGCTTTTTCTGAATGCAAGAAAGATGAAGAGTGCATATATAAAATTCCTTGAAGAGGAGTACCCCACCCTCCCAGCAGTGCTGTTTCCAAATCCAGTGGTTACCCGATGGAATTCATGGTTCCGGTCAGTGATGTACCTAGACAAGTACACTGTTGCACTCATGGATTTTGTTGGAACAGTATGAATCGAAGAACGCCAGTGCCGAGTACCTGCTAGAGCAATTTGCTGACCCTGCATCCAAGCGCGCACTCTTACTTCAGATGAAGTTTGTTGCAGAGTCATGCGAAAAGTTTGTGGAACTCATCAACGTTCTTGAGGGTTCAAAGTTCCCATATGCCCATCTTCTGTGGGACGAGTTGGAACAGCTTGCGGCTTTGCTAAAGCGGCTTGCTGATGGCCACTTCCAGCAACGTACAAATGCTGCCGTGACTTCAATAAAGAGTGTTATTGAGAAGGAAACACTGAGAAATGTGTTGCGTCAATGCGCGCAAAAAAGTGGGTGCAAGCTAGCAACCCACATGGCTCCTGGCACAACAAACAACTTGTACAAAGCAGCTGGTCAACTGTTTAACCCTTCAATTGCTGCCCAGTCATTAACCCCAAACATACAATCAATAAAAAGCTGTCTGCCAAAGTTACCAGCTTTTTCAGAAGTTGATGAGGATTCCTTTTTAGAGGGGTACCTTCATTTTCACAAGCAACTTTCTAACATGGTTCGAGACGACCAAAACATCGATGTAATCCAAATCTTGATGGCCATGAAGGTTACAAAACCGGAGTTTGCGGTGCCAGCTCTACAAACTATCTGGGCTCCTGTTAATAGTGTAGACGCCGAAAGGTTCTTCAGTCGTTACAATTTGATTCTAACCGACAGACGCACAAGAATGAAGACTTCAACCATTGAACTTGTGCAATGCTATCCTTCAACCAGTAGTAGTAGTAGTAGAAGACTAAAGATTTGCTTAAGTGTTTCATACTAATCCCACCGACATGCAGTTCTGCTGTAAAATGTGTTTCATACTAATCCCACCGACATGCAGTTCTGCTGTAAAAAATAAATATCTACATCTGAAAAACTTGTCTATGGTGGTAATTTGCAAGGTTTCATGTTGTTAACAAAGAGTGCTAGCCGTATGCGTGTTTTTGTTTCAAGCCCAATATTTTTTGTGTCAGATTAGCTAATTACACTCTCAAACTTCATGAAAAACTTGCAAAATACTCCATTCATACAGTGTACATCAATTTTAGTCCCAATCCTTCGATTTTGACCGTTTGAATCCCGAAATTCCATTTGTGATAGTTCGCTAAAAATTCGCTAGTTTCCAAATAATTAATGCTATAAATGCTAAATTTCAAAAAATTAATGCTAAATTTTCAAAAAATTAATGCTATAAAGTCTTATCTCTAGTGATAGCTTTTAAGTTTTGACTTCTAGCAGATTGAAAACATAAGTGATGTTGTGGTAATTATTTACACGGTATAATCTCTGGAAGATCACACAAGTGGTTAGGCAGGAGGGGGGTGGGGTTGGGGTGGCATACTCAGCACACTGCCACAAGCCGGCGGCATGAACAAAGGACATTATAATTCAAAAGAAAAACGCCGCCAAGCACAAAAGATATGAGAAAGCGCATGTTTACATAAGCCTTCCGCCTACAATGTGACACCTTAATTCAGGAATCGGGTAAACGGGTAGTGGAAACACGTACCCGTACCCGGGTACCCGTCGTCTTCCCTAGTAGAGATAGTACGTAAAAATAGTGTTTTGTGAATAGATGCTTCAAAGCGCTATTTTTTCAATTAAAATTATGATGTTCCAGTCCTATTTTATTTTATTTTACATAGTACCTAAGCCTATAATTTGTTTGTACACATTTTTATTCTGATATTAATTCAACCTTAGTGACAAATTTTTTAAATTAAAAAAGAAAACTTCATACACAAGTTTTTTAAGGTGGCCAAACAATAGATGCTACAAAACGCTATAAAATGACACTTGAAAATGCTATGTACACGTATCTCTAATTAAAATTATAAGTTAGTACCTACGTGAAATTTCCCACCATTTAAACTTTAAATATCATACAATCAAGTTCAATGAAGAATGAAACCTAACTCTATCCCTCGTCATGAAACGACTTTGGCGTTTTCCTGGCGACATCAACGCAACAAGTTGATTCCCCATCCGGCGTCTGCCGTACTAACACTCAATGTTGTTGTTGTCAGAGATTCGGTCCATGTCTAAACCTGTGGACCAGCCGTCGCGCGAAGTCACTCGCCACCTGGAGAAAAAACTGGATCGGTGCCGCAACCAGTCCAACAACCCGGACAGTCAAATGTAAGTCAAACTTCTGGACAGTCAAATGTAAGTCAAACTTCCGGACAGTCAAATGTAAGTCAAACTTCTGGACAGTACTAAAGTATTTATTTTCTGCTTTCCGTATGCAATTTTAATTTCCAACATAAAACTGATTCCATGGTGGTATCTATGAAAGAGTAGAAAAACACCTCTTGAAAAACACCTCTATCTTTTTGTTAAGCATGAAGGCTGGCCAATAGTGTAACTACTAGTAAGCCTTAGCCTAAATAAAATATATTTTTTGAGTTTAGCTTGTGAACACCCCTTTAAATAAACCAGTAGCTGATTGGCTTGGATTTTTCCGTTGATGCGGGCTGAATCAGGCATGCATGCCGAAATACCTACATCTTATTGACATGTTGTACTCACATAAATAGGTGACTAAGTTAGTTAGAAGTTTATCTTGAAGAAGAGTTGACAGGTTGGGAAAGAATAGAGAATTTAACGAACAGCCTGAAGGGACAACGTTGTGGATTAAGGTTATATACAACTTTAAATTAGCTGCAGTCATCATCTGCAGGTGATAAGTGTTGTTGTCCCCAGCCCTTCAGGAAATGTTTCCCAACCTGTTTGCTTTTCTCCAATCCAAACTTAGGCCTTTTTCACACTTATTTATGTAAAAGTTGGCATATAAAAGTTGTGACAAACTCTCTGTAGAATGTTTGGGCAGCTTACTAGTATTTCTTAAAATTTATTTCAATTCTTAATTAATTATGTGATTTACTGTAAATGAGTTTTACTTGATGTAAGCCTATGATGTAATTTGGATAAATGTATTGTATGGTGGTACTGATAGCTATACATAAATAAATTGTATTGTTTCTCTTGCAGCTATAAGCAGCGGATGCAGGACATGTTGGATGAAGAGGATGACAGGGAGGACGCTGCCTATGCCCGTGTGATCCGTGAGCAAGCGAGCAGTAATGAGCGATTAGTAGGGATCACCAGAGTACTATCACCATCAGCTTCGTAGCTCTACCTCGCCTTCCATCCTTGCTTGATCCGTGAGGAAGCCAACAGTAAACCAATGAGTGACTGGTTATTGGGGATCACCAGAGTAGAGTACTACGAGCCTCGTAAGTCTGAGACAGATTGTGGTACTACCTTACTTCATGTTGGGTCAGTGTAGACGTGCCGGATCTAACTGAACGCCACAATAAACTACAAATTTTTTTTTGGTAGATTGCATTTTCAAGTTGATGGGTCCTTCTACTGGCAACCTTTAACTTTGGTAGAACTTCCTCCTGCGTTACTAACGTGCATTATTTCGGAGCCTACTTGTAACAAAAATAAACTGGAGAAGAATGGATTGTCTAATTGACTGATGTATGCTTTATTGTCATAATTTAACTGCCATAATGGCAATTAAGTGTTGATTGTCCTTAAGGTAGTAGCGGCTTGTGGATTATACTGTGGGGCGGGCTGCTAAAGAAATGTGACTTGCTTTTATTACTACTACAATGAAGAACTACCTACATTAAATTAGGGTTGCCGTTTGATAATCAATATATCGATCGATACGATTATTTCCCAAAACGATCGATAATCAATTCATTCTTCCCGAATCGATTATCGATATTTCGATAATCTAATAGCGCGCCCGCCCGAAATTTTGTAATTTACCGCCCGCTCTGCAGAACTTCATAAAATAGTACCAGTCAAGACATAAATCGCTTTATTCCGTGAAAAATGCGTCCACTGCGAGATCTACAACACTCGTAAGGCGTGAAGTACGAAGCGCCTGCATTGTGCAGTATAGGCCACCAGCATGACGCGTGTGTGTTACGGGCCGGCTCGGCTCGGGCGGCAGGCGGCTGCATTCCTGCGCCGATCTGGCGCTGATTGCACAATCTTGGCGCGTCACGGCCAAGCAAGGTCAACAAGTATTTGATCTAGATGCATTCCTCCCCATTCCACGCCAACTCGTAATCGCTTTTCTTCTTTCCGTAGTGCTACGATAATACTATCTTATCAGTTCTCTCACACCAATATTACGTCGTCTTCCAAACTAATGCCTAACAATATTCATCTCGTCACTTAATCAATATTGGAGCATTGGATAGTAAAACTGATAATATCTCGTAAATGAATGAACGACAATCTCAACAAAAGCTGAAATGAAACTTCACAGAACCACGATTTCCAAGAAGAACGACCTTCACAAAGACAACACTCAAGCCGGGTAGCATAGCGCGGTCTGTCTACTCCACTTAGCTCGCTCTCGTCGCGCTGGCTAGACGCGTGGGGGGGGGGGGGGGGGGAGCTCGTGAAAAACGTTGCTATTATAGCGTGGAAAAACCCTGTTCTGAGTAAAAAGAAGGAACAAAAGAATGCACTCGCAAAAGGTCCACGGTCCGCGTCGGTATACGAGCAAGTTAAGGCCCAATTTTAATTTGATTATCGATTATCGATCGATTCAACTGGTCCGATTATCGATACTGAAATTCGTATCAAACGGCAACCCTTCATTAAATTATTGTTTTTATTATTGTTTAATGTTTATTTATAGTATAGAATAGGGATGACATCGGGTATCCGGGTACCGGGTCCCGGTTCCAGAAATTACCCGGAGCCGATTTTAAGATCCGGGTATATTTCGCGGCCGTTTTTAGGCTAATTCACCAGTTTAAATTACGCGCTACGTGGTTGCGGTCTTTCCCGCGGAGCGTGCCCGCTGCCTAAAGAGTAACTGGAGTCGACGGAGCGCGTTGTAAGCTATCATGTGCTTCCGTCCGTCTCGGCGAGTCACGCCCATGCCACGAGTGTGCAAGAGAGAAAGATGCGGCGATAATTCTTGGGCACTGCCGTCTGCGCGGTACGAGATGCGCGTACGATCCAACCAACTCACACTCACAGCTGACTGACAAAGATGGTTGGTGTAGAAGAAGAATTCGTGATGCAATCATCTTTCAACCGATTCACGAAATTCGTAATCACAACGCATAGGATTGTTATTCCTGGGCTTATCTCCTTTCTTTCCCAGGCTTATCTTGCGACGAAAGCTTCAGGGCCTACTAGTTGCGAGAGATTTTCCCACATGCGATGCGTGTTTGTTTCCCCCTGCTTTCTGCGCGTAGGCCTAGGCCGCCGAGGCCTACCTACGAGTTTCACTGCCTGTACAGTGTAAATTGGTAAACTAATCTTTGGTGTAATGAAGAATGAAGATCATTGCCTGGTTATCAAAGCGGTTCTTTATTTGTGAACAATTATTGCAAAAGTTTCCAGAGACGGAAACGTAGTCAGTCGGTAGGCCAATGACCTTCAAACCAACTAGTAGGCCTAGGAAGCGTTTCCACACATCGTGACGTAACAGGACCCGGGTACCCGGGTAATTTGAGTGCTGGAACCGGTTCCGAATTTTACTACCCGATGTCATCCCTAGTATAGAATGTCTACCAGCATTCAATTCAATTCTGTATATATCTTGTATATATCATGCAGCCACATGCTTTCTTCCTAAAATTGCAAGGTTATTAACATCGCATTATGACCTTAACGGTTGATGCGCCCTTAATCCAAATAAACAAACAAAAGATCCAATCTTTCAAGTGTTTACATATGAGAAATGATTTACTGTACTTTCATTAGCAGTACGTGCATTTGTCAATGTGTTATCGCAAATAAACTGCAAACAAAAAACAGTAAAGCCTGTTTGTCAGCGCACACCCACATATCCATTAAGTTCTTGTATGAAATGTTGGCTGTACGAGAACTCTTCCTTTTAACATTCTGCATTATAGCTGCAAGAAGCTAGCTTCGAAACTAAGTCGACACAAAACTATTTTTTGCTCAGTTACACTTTAACAATGGAGATTAACCTTACCAAGAGAAGTAACTCAGTGCACAATCAACAACATAATATTAGGGATGTCAAACGATATAAAATTTCATATCGATAATCGCGCCGACATAAAATAATTATCGCGATTAATCGCGATAATATCGTGGACAAAAAATATCGCGCCGATATAGTCGCTTTAGTCATATCACGATATATCGGCGTATATAAAACACGTTTCTCGCAGTGCGTCTATTTGAATTGCGCGCCTTCATTGTACTAGCGTGGCTATTGGTTGGCGGAGCGGTCAACCGGCCACTCGATACCCCTACCACGAGACAGCGTGTGCGAGAAGAGCGGTGAAGCGAGAGAGAGCCTAGCTTCGAGCGGTCGGCGGGGGGCGGGCCCATCGAGGGCGGGTCCGTCGTTGCTAGGCAACAGCCAGCTGACGCCTGCCATTGCGCAATGCGCAGTAGAGAAGTTTACGTGATTGGGGCGATGCAACAACACGTGATAACTGAAGAATCAACACATCCGTTGGCGCTAAATTCAATTTGAAGCAGCAGATGCCCGATAATATCGCGATTATCGCTAGGAATTAATATCGTACGATAATCGCGATGCAGCAACTCATATCGCGATAATATCGATAATCGATATTATCGATAATTATCGATATGCGATTATCGTTGACATCCCTACATAATATGCTTGTACCTACAATAACAAGTGACAGACAGGCCTGTAAAGCATGCTTGATGTATTCACTGAACCAAGTTCTTTGGATTCAATCCACTGCCAGCAAGAGACTGACCGGCTCAGCCAATGACTGCTCCTGCTTCTAGCCAAAGATCTTGTGAAATTAGAGAGTACAACCAATGCCTTTGTGATTTTAATATTGCCTTAGTTATTCACATACAAAGGCCCAGGAAGCCAAGTCTTGAGACCACTCGTTTCAACTCACACACGTTCTGAAACGAGAAATTCCTCCAAGTCGCTCAAAATCGCCAAATCGGTAGTCTTGGGGACAAGTTCACGAGTCGCAAGGTGACTTGGAACGAATGTTTTTTCACGTTTCAAACCACGAGGTATTTGGTGGTGACTTGTGAACTTTGTCGACTTGAGACGATCAAAACAGTTTGTTATTGATTTGGTAGTTATAAATTGTGACATATCAATCTAGATGAACGTTGTAAATGCAATTATAGATGTAACACGGTGAGCTAGCAACCGGCAAATTTACGTACCCATATTAATACATGCATCAACCCTTTCCAAATTGATCAAACACCAAGTATAAATTAAATATTTCCATTTAAAAAATTATCTGACATTGGATATCTAGGCCTACCTTTCAGAAACAACAATACAAAAACAAAATAGCACAGCTTTCATAATAAAGAGATCGATTATTTCAATCTAACTAGCTGTGATTTTGATTGATTTTATTTTGTAACAAAATTTTCTATTGGTCACTATGGGATTGTTGGGGGCGGAGCCTCAAGCCGTGAAAATGGTCCCAAGACTACCGATTATCGTTTACCCCAAGTCACCGGTGACATAGAATGAGCGACTCGACTCACTTCTCGACTCGAAACGAGTGGTCTCAAGACTTGGCCTCCAGTCTCTGTACGAAATCAGTAATCATACACAATGGCCGATTATGCAGCAGTGTTTTGTCAAACAGGGAACCTGTGTTAGGACGCCTCAAAGGCACTGAGTTACTCCTCTTGGTCAGGTACTAATCTCTATGCTTTATCTTACACTCGCACTCCACTTACTCATTGTTGGTTATTTATCTAGGCTTCCGCCTGCGTTTATTTATACGTTAGGGAAGGTAAGATCTCACAACTCCCGATTGCATTGCAAGTCCAAGCGTGTAGCAGCCAGTAGTTTGGGAAGGGAACGCAATGCGATTGAGCATTTTCCAAAGTTCTCAAGTTACATTTGGGTGGCCGAAGAGCTTCTCTTGAAACAGCTTCCAAACGGCCTTCTTTTTGATGCGGTAACCGGAGGTGATTTAATTCAGTTGACATATGGAAAGTTGGCTCCAGCTTCTCAAAGCTCAAACTTGCTGTACGTGCTTGCAAATTACATGCTACCACTTGACGGAATCAGTGGTTTATCACACAACCAAATTAAAACTAAAATAAATGAGTAAATGTTACGGCTGTGCGAGCCTAGAATTTTTATGTCAAGCCGAGCCGTGTATGAAAAAAGCTTGATTTTCGAGCCGAGCCGAGCTTTTTCAAAAAATTTCAAAAAATTTCATTTTTTGTTTTTTATGGTAAGCGTTAGGCTACATATTTTCACAAATTTGTTTGAAATCTTGGTAGGATTATGTGGATTATGGAGGAGGGAGATAGGGGTGCTCCAACAAAGCTGTGTGGGAAAGAAAACCAAAACTCAACGTGGTATGGTAAATGGTTATGGTATCTAGGGCGACGCTCGTCGCCCGGCAGACAAGCGCATGCGACTGATTAGGCGACACGAACTCCAGCCCTATATACAGCTACGAGAGTTGGGGGTTTTCAGCTATCTGCACACGCCGCCCCGAAAGAGTTACAATCTTGAAACTCGGTATATGACCTGGTATGTGGTCAATGACATACCAAAAAAATCAACCCAATCCGACAACTCGTTCTGTGTTAAAAAAGGCTCTCAACATCGTCAAATTCCTTTCGGCTGGCTGGTGGGTGGGTGGCTGGCTGGCTGGCTGGCTGGCTGGCTAGGAGTTCTCTGCGGAGATTAATTTAGCCAACAGAGAAAACGGTTAATCCTAGAACTATGAAACTTGGACCACACTTAGATGTACTTCAGACGCAGTGACATTTGCTTTCAAAACCAAAATCGGGTAACAGGGACCGGAGAAAATCAAAATTTGGATGATAATCAAAACGCCTAATTACCAATGCGTGGTAATTTGTACAAACTTGAAATTAAACATGCTATTAACCATTATAAATATCTTGCGTCCAAAACACAAAGGGGCTAAATTTGGGGATGACCATGGGCCCAAAAATGACAAAAAACATATCTGAACTTTGAGAAATGAATCATTCAAAGAAAACGCTACAACTGAGATGTTTCAAACGTGAAATAAATTTTGATATCTCTCATTCTTTATCACTTTTGAATATGGAAAGCAAAATTGGGTAACAGGTACCGGAGAAAATCAAAATTATCAAAAGTAAGTAATTCCATACTCTTATGAATAATACCGAATACGCTATACTGAGAAAACGGTTCATCCTAGAACTTTGAAACTTGGGCCACACTTAGATGTACCTCATATAACCAAAACCGGGCAATTGGGACCGGGGAAAATCAAAATCAAAACGCGTAATTACTCAGGCGTAGTAATTTGTACAAGCTTGAAATTAAACATGCTCTTAACCATTATAAATATCTAGTGCTTAAAACACAAGGTATCTTTGGGGGGACCGTGGGCCCAAAAATGTCAAAAAACAACTTTGAACTTAACAAATTTAATCATTCAAAGTCCATCATTCACACCTTGATAGCAAACGAACAACAAAAAGATGTAATATTCAACCAAATACAAAAATTTGTAAAAAAAAAAGCAGCCAAGCTCTCCTTCAAAAGTCTTCGGCTGTGAATGCTGTGAGATATAGAAGTTGAGCCAAGCTTTTTATTCTTTCTCCCTAGTTTCGCTTTGAAAATAAGTAAGATCATTTCGCCTGTTGACGAGCGCCAAGCCAACGATTTTTGTGGTAAAAAAGTAAAATTTTTAAACTCGAAATCATAAAAAAATGGCTTGGCCATTGAATTTAATATGGGTATACATACAATAAAACTGTAAATACTGTAAACTGTACATGCTTGTATGTTGAATATCTTCAAAAATAAATTAAAGTAATGACGCCGAAACTAGGCGCCACTTCCCCTGCCTCGTGGTCGTTACCGACTGTACTCGCGCCACACACACTCGGCACATATAAGTGGCGAGGGAGTGGGGTACGATATCAGTCCTACGCAACCATTAGGCGGGGGTGGCACGAGTACAGTCGGTAACGACCACGAGGCAGGGGAATTAGCAGCAGGGGAACAATACAGTATTTTTAATTATGAATATGGAGTTAGTGAAAGTACTGCGTTGGTTTAAGCTCACTTCATTCATGGTACTTTGATGTAAGGGAGCGGTAATGACTATAGTGAGGGTACAATGTGTCATTTAAAAAAGTAATGTCCAAAAAGATATCATTAATTGTAGTTTGATTTAGATACATGTTAAGAGGGTTCACCACCCTTTTGACAGTTAGTAAATAGCGGTTTGCTCGGCCAAAAAGCATCCTACGTGAGTGTCTGTACTTATTATCTAGGTGTTACTTAAAAGTATCTAAGTCAACACTGGTTTTAAGGGGAATCCCTAGACCCAAATATGATTTCTTAAGAATGCAGTAATTACATCTGAAAAGTGAGTAGAATGTAAGAGGGGCTTAATAAATGAGCGGTTTATTTTTTTGAAATTTTTTTGACGGGACATAACCTCGGAAACAACAATTGTATTCAAATTACTGAATCAGTTGCTCAAGTTCAAAATTGAATTTTTAGCAGCGGTTTTTGTATATTATTTCTACACTCCTTTATCTACAACCTTAATAAAAGGATTTTTGGATTTATATGGTTTGTTGCGTTGCACAATTTTTTTCCGCCTGCCGGAACAATTTCAAATTTTGTACCGTTTAACGGAAAAAATCGTTGCAACGCCAGAAACCACATAAAACCAATAATACTATATTTAGGTTTTAGATAAAGGAGTGTAGAAATAATATACAAAAAACGCTGCTAAAAATTCAATTTTGAACTTGAGCAACTGATTCCAGTAATTTGAATACAATTGTTGATTCTGAGGTTATGTCCCGTCAAAAAAATTTTAAAAAAATTATCCGCTCTTTTATCAAACCCCTCTTACATTCTACTTACTTTTCACACGTCGTTACTGCATTCTTTAGTAATCATATTTGGGTCGTGAATGATCATTGATCAACCTAAAGTAACACTTAGACAGTACATATCACACCCTATCACTTCCTTTGTAAATTAGTTTTTTAACTGAATAGGATAGACGTTAAATTAATGAATAAAATAAAAACACTGCCGTAAGATCGCCTCACCACAAAATAGATCAACTCATATCTTATTTAGCCTACACCTTAGCGCCTCCTGCAGTGAGAAGTGAAACTAGGCCTTGGCTGTGGTATTGACCAAGGATTAACCTTTGGTCCAAACTAACCATGTCTAATCAATCAAGCCTGAATTGATTGTTATATTTACCAATTTTAATCGTACAGAAAAGGCGCATTTACTGATGTTTTAAAAAATAGCGAAAAAGAAAAAGAAAGCATAATTTGAATTTCATTGAGCAAAATTTTTCAATTCAAAAAATATATTTCCTGGACCCCTATACATAAGTCAAAAGTGGTAAAATTTTACTAAAATGCAATTAATTTGATGACTAATTATTTAATTTGAAACTATTTTTTCATTTATTTGTTCTTTGTTAAATAAGCTTTTATTCAATATTAATGTCGACTTGTGTTGTCTCTTTTTTTAATTAATTTATTAAATTAATTCAATTAATAAGAAAGTTACTGGAACTCAACTTGGAACCATCAATTTTTGGATTCCTTGTGATCATATTAATAAAGTTGCAAATTTTTATGCTTTTTCACGATTTGCACAATTATTATAATATGTACTGAGCTTATGGTCTCCACTAAAATAATATGTGGTTAAACCATAGCTTACGCCAGGAAACGACAAAGATAAAGATTTTGACGGCGAGATAATACATCTTTAAACTTCAAAGAAAAATATTGCACGTTTTAAAGAAAACAATTTACAACTGATTAAAAGTTAAAACAATTATAAATGACCAAGATAAAACTGATAACAGCACACAAATTCCCAAGAGGAAGCTGGTGCGCCAAAATATGGGAATAATAAATATGAAATTATGTTTTGATAACAAGTAATCAAATAAGATAAAACTAAACTTCAAAGAAAAATATTGCACGTTTTAAAGAAAACAATTTACAACTGATTAAAAGTTAAAACAATTATAAATGACCAAGATAAAACTGATAACAGCACACAAATTGGTATTAAAACAATTTGTAAAGGCCCAAGAGGAAGCTGGTGAGCCGAAATAAAGGAATAATAAATATGAAATTATGTTTTGATAACAATTTAATCAAATAAGATAAAACTAGAAGTCGAAAACAATTAAACTGGAAAGAATTTGGCTCAATTTTTTATTTTGCCCAAATTAATTTTTAAAATGTTGACTCCTGGAAGTTTTAAAACCGGAAGTTGGCCTGGATACCTAGGCCTTTATAACCCTGGTGTTTGTCTGAGCCAGTGTATACTGTGTCTGAGCGTCGTCTGAGAAGTCTGTCACCGCCATCATGAAGCTTTGGGTCTCATTCTTCGTAGCAGCCGTGTGGGCGGCGCATCTGCCTTCTGAGGGTAAGAAAACAAACAACCACGTTTTAAGTATTTAAAAAAACAATTTAGTGGATGCCAACTCTTTACTATATTATGTATGACAAAGAGATATACTGTAGTGAAGGTTAAGAAATTTTGCCCGGACTGGAAAAAAAACTTGGGTTTTTGAACCCAAAACCCCCATGAAAAAAATAAACCATACAAAGTGGGGATTTGGGGTTTTGAGTAAATACTATGTCTGTACTTTATTGTTAAAACCTTAGGAATTATGTAATATTGGATTGATATACCGTATTGATAGGATTTGAAGGAAGTTCAACATGAAGACTCGGTGCAATTCAATTCAATTTATTCCTGCACATATATTACAATATAATATAATATAACATCAGTTGTGCTGCAAACAATTCAAAGTTTTTCATAATGAGTTTAGCAATGGCCAATGAGATAAAGAAAACAGATTATACATAATAGGAAGAGATCTGTCTATCACTCTTTCGATTAATGCATGCAAAATGATGAGACTTTATCAAGATTGTTTGATTTCTCCTTCCCAAATAAACCCCGAATACCCCAAAACACTTTTTAAAAACCTTCCAGGCCGGGTTTAAAATATTAGTTTTTTCTCAACCCTAATACTAGTAAACCTTACACAGAAAGGCACTTGAAATAGAATAGATTGTGGTGCAATTTCATGGAATAGTAATTTGTAACTTTACACGCTGGAGCAATCGCGTGATAGCAACGAACCAATAATTATAATTACCATCATCATTGAGATGAATAAATTACAAAGAAACAGACAGACATTGTTATCTCACCTGACTGGGGGGGGGGCTAGCACGTGTTAAAGGTTACAATAGAATATTATGTAAGCTTCTTTGGAAGCATTTTCGATGAACATATTTTTATGGTTCATCTTTAAAACTTGCGTTTTCAATAGAAGCCTAGAATAATATTCAGATTCGAACACGCACCTACCTAAATCAGAGAGATCCAGTGAGCACCATTATTCACTTTGTTACGAGGAGGTTGGTACAAAAAACAAAATCTATGGATTACTCCCATCCAGAGTGCTGCAGGTGTAAGTCAAACGCTGGATATTGATTCCAGGTTATGCAAGGACGCTCCGAGAATTGTCTGCCACGGACGAAGACGTCTTCGCGACCAGACTAATGAAGAAAAATATAGAACTATCAGAATCAGAAGAAGACAGAATAAATTCGATACTCATCCCAGCTTCGCTAGTTGTAAAGAGGAAGTTCCCAAACGAGGATTTTGCCGAATATTGGATCCACTACATCCGCGTCATAACGTTCCTAACACCAGAAGATTTAAAAACAGACGATCTACAGGCTGTCATTGTAAAGAAGTATGATGATGATAGTGAATACACAGATGAGGACGCAGCTTATTACACGGCATTCAAGGAAGTGACTGACGACTATGAACTCATGGAGAAAATAAAGAAAATAGAAAAGGAAAACTTCCCCGAGAAGACTCACGACTTGGTTTTTCAGACTCAGATTGACTCCATTGCGGCAATGACAATCGCAGAATTACTGAGTCCAAACTTCCTAGAAATTCTCATAGAAAAGATGAAGATATTCTTCGCCAAAAAAGCCAAGAATCTTAGTGAATAAAACTGATTCAAGATGGCCACGTTTAGACAGCACTGAAAAGAATGTGTTAGTGGTATAAGGGGGTATTCACTAATTAGGTTTAGAAGTTAGAACTAGTATATGGTTAAACATACTAGGAAGCTTCGCAAACGCTTTTTTTAGTCGCGTTGATGGATGAGCTTTTTTTAAGTTTTTAGTTTGCGTGGGATATCTTTACTTTTGCAAGTGCTTTGTTTTGCTGCCTACGCATTGTAGGTGATTGTTGTCAAGTTTCTATTGTTATACTTGTCAATTGACGACTCGAAATGGGCGAAGCTTAAAACGATCAATAGGTCACGTGACTAGTATTGGGTATAAATCCTTATTTCGCAAGTTGGCGCCTGCTGAACGGCGCATCACTTATCACGCTCTAACTTTTATTCTATTCATTATTTAGACAACACTTAAATGAATAATATTTAGCAAACATATCATTCCTTGTAATAGCGATTATTTCGATTTTTTTGACCAAGTCGTTAGCTTGTTATAACAATGTACGCATCACACAAGTGAAAATTATCAATGACTTAAGTTTTCTCATTAATTAATTTGACAAAAAACTACTGATCGGATTTCGACAAGGATTCTTTGTAAAAATGCATCAGACTGTTTAGACAAGAAATAAACAAACTTTCTAGATAGAAAGTGCACTGAACGAAAATTTACAGCATAGAGTAATATGCAGCGTGCACTTTTTCACGGCTCATCCGCACGTCAAGAGTGCGTATTTTAGGTAAAAACACATACCCTACATAATTCTCTATGCTGCAAAGTTTCGTTCAGTGCACTTTCTATCTATAAAGTTAGTTTATTTCTTGTCTAAAAAGTCTGGTGCATATTTTTAAAGAGGTCTTGTCCAAATCCGATCGGTAGTTTTTTGTCAAATAAATTATTGAGAAAACTTTAGTTATTGATAATTTTCACATGAATGATGCGTACATTGTTATAACAAGCTAACGACTGTGTCAAAAAAATCGAAATAATCGCTATTACAAAGAATGATATATTTGCTAAATATTATTCATTTAACTATTGTCCAAATAATGAATAGAATAAAAGTTAGAGCGTGATAAGTGTTGCGCCGTGAAGCAGGCGTCAACTTGCGAAATGAGGATTTATACCCACTAATTCCGCCATGTTGCCTCGTGACGTCAGGAGGCGGGTACAATTCAAGTCGTCAATTGGTATTATTTACCGTAAAAAACTTATATTAAAAGCTTTATTTCTATCTTTTTCAACTTTTTCTTTCATAAGGTACTACATCACCATAACCTTAATGCCCATGTATTATATGAACGTTGTAGCCCCACCCGTTTGGTCAGAATTGGCCCAAATGGCACGAAAATATTGCACAAAAAATCGAAAAAAATCGTAAAAGTACGATATTCATGAGAAATATTTCTTCGATTGTACCCAAAAACAATACACCTCTAAGTTCAGAGATTTCGAAGGTCCCCTCCAATTTTCATCAAGATTGGATATGCCGTTTGCCCGGTAGAGAGCAAACAAACAGACAGAAAAACAAACAAAAACAAAAACACAAAAAACACCCGAGCTAAATTTTTTGGGGGATTAGTGAAATTGAAGTCTTCGCTTCGCTCATCCAATTATGACTTATGAGGAGTGCAGAACTCTATGGGTCTAAGTCCATTTAAACTATAAAAACGCTTAAGTCCCGCCGCGTTGATGATGAGCTTTTTTGTTAAAAGTTTTTAGTTTGTGTAGCACCACTTTTCCATTGCAAGTGCTTTTTGAATGCATTGTAGGTGATTGTTGTCAAGTTTCTATTGTTACTTGTTAATTATTATTATAAACCTAAAAAACTCATATTAAAACCTTTATTCTATGGATTCTGTCTAACTTTTTTTTTCAGAAAGCAATACATCACCATAACCTTAATGTCCATGTAAAATATGAACGTTGTAGCCCCACCCGTTTGGTCAGAATTGGCCCAAATGGCACAAAAATAGTCGCACCAAAAATCGGAAAAAAAATCGTCAAAGTACGATATTCATGAGAAATAATTATTCGATTGTACCCAAAATCAATACACCTCTAAGTTCAGAGATTTGGAAGGTACCCTCCAATTTTCATCAAGATTGGATATGCCGTTTGCCCGGTAGAGAGCAAACAAACAGACAGAAAAACAAACAAAAACAAAAACACAAAAAACACCCGAGCTAAATTTTTTGGGGGGTAAGTGAAATTGAAGTCTTCGCTTTGCTCATCCAATTATGACTTATGAGGAATGCAGAACTCTATGGGTCAAGTCCATTTAAACTATGAAAACGCTTAAGTCCCGCCGCGTTGATGATGAGCTTTTTTGTTTTAAGTTTTTAGTTTGTGTAGCACCACTTTTCCATTGCAAGTGCTTTTTGAATGCATTGTAGGTGATTGTTGTCAAGTTTCTATACTTACTTGTTAATTATTATTATAAATCTAAAAAAACTCATATTAAAACCTTTATTCTATGGATTCTGTCTAACTTTTTTTTTAGAAAGCAATACATCACCATAACCTTAATGTCCATGTAAAATATGAACGTTGTAGCCCCACCCGTTTGGTCAGAACCGGCCCAAGTGGCACGAAAATATCGCACTAAAAATCGGAAAAAATCATAAAAGTACGATATTCATGAGAAATATTTCTTCGATTGTACCAAAAAACAATACACCTCTAAGTTCAAAGGTCCCCTCCAATTTTCATCAAGATCGGATATTCCGTTTGCCCGGTAGAGAGCGAACAAACAGACAAAAAACCAAAAAAAAGAACACCTGAGCTAAAGTTTTGGGGGGGTCAGTGAAATTGAATTCTTCGCTTCGCTCGTCCAAAAAACAGATGTGTTAAGTCCAACAATCGGTTAAAATAGAAGTTATCTGCCAGTGCATCCATTGGCAATCTCGCCGAAAACTGGAAACGCTGGGTCCAGCGTTTTTGTATATATCTGGCTGAAACTGGCGGTGATGCGAAAACAAATGGCAAGGTAAATGTGTCAAAATTGCTATTTATACAAGCTGTTCAACGATAGATAAAAAAAAAAACGGCAAAAAAATGGTAGGAAGGTTTCACTTCGCAAAATTGTTCATTAGATTAAAAAAACGATACAAAAGGGGAGCTACAAAAAATGTCCCTTAGGATTCAAAATGACGGCCATGAATGCAATATTTATATAAATTTATTAAAAGAACATGATAAGTCCAAATATTGTTTAATCATATTAATATTTACCTATTTTGAACTTAAAAAGAGGGCAAATGATGATAGGAAGGTGCCACTTGGCAAAAAGGTTCTTAAAATGATTAAAACGGTTTACATGCAGTGGGGGAGCCAAGAAAAATGTACCTTACGATTCAAAATGGCCACCATGATTGAAAATTGGTATTATTTTTCTATTCAAAATGTAAACATACGACAAATAATGCTAAGAAGGTGCCACTTAGCACTTAGCTTTTCTTAAGATGATAGAAAAGGTTAACAGAATGGGGGGGGGGGGGGGAGCCCAGAGAAACATCCTTTACAGTTCAAAATGTCGGCAATGACAATGTGTACCTATTATTTTCCGATTTTGAAAGTTAACCCAGAGCGAAAAATGATAGGAATGGTGCAACTTAACCATAAACATTCCTGAGTTGTTACAAAATGTTAACAGAGGGAAAGCCAAGGTAAGTGTCCCTTACGATTCAAAATGGCGGCCATGAATGGAAACGTGTATTACATATTTTGAATGTAAGAATACGGCAATTTAATGATTGAAAAGTGCCACTTGGCAAAAATATTATCCAATGTTAAAAACGGGTCACAGTGGGAGCCACGAAAAATATCCCTTTCGATTCAAAATGGCTGCCATGAATGGAAAGGTGTACGTTACCTATAGTTTTTAATGTAAAAATGGGTCAAATAATGTGTAGAAAGTGCCACTTCTTGTCGAAAATATTATTTAGATGTTAAAAACGTTTTACAGTTGTGAAGCCAAAAAAAGCTCGTTACGATTCAATGTGGCCGCCAAGATTGAAAATGTGTATTATTTTACTATTTAAAATGTAAACATACGATAAACAATGATAGAAGGTGCCACTTGGCCAAAACATGGCCTTCAGTGGGGTCGGGGGGGGGGGGGGTAGAACCAATAAAATTGTCCATTACGATTCGATATGGCCACCATATTTGAAAAATTTGTCTGACAGACGGGTAAGTTGCCCGTGCCTCACCATACTACCACGTCTGCCATTTCTGTTTTTGTTCACCACTAATTTAATATCTTATTTATTATTATTATTATTAATTTTATTTAAAAAAATATTTTAAATAAAATTGAAATATTATTATTATTATTATTTTATTGGATGTATTTCATACAAACTCGGTCAAAACCCGAGCTAACATGTTGTACGGACTTACGTCAAGTACTTCCATGTGTATCTATATTAGATACCTACATTATTATTTGTCTTAACTCGTAACTAAAATAAGTCATTTATAATATAGTTTGTAGGTGATGTTTTCTTTCTGCTGTGTACGGTCGTGGCCGATTTCTCGTCGCCATCCTAGCACCATTTGCTCTTCGGACTATGGGAATCCACGAAAACCATGTCAGGATGGAAGCTGTCTCGGAATCTCGAAGTATTATTCTTAGTTTAGAAATTTACGAACTATTCTACACGTGTTGAGTATTACTGCCTTTTGAGTCTCGATGTAAACATTGGGTGGAAGATCTAGTTGTTTAATGCTTTCATGTAGCTTCTTCGGTATGATGCCATTAGCCGATATCACGTATGGGATTGTATTTACCTTTTTCTGTTTCCACATCTTCTTGATCTCAATTGCAAGTTCACTATACTTGTCAATTTTTTTCTTCCATGTAGTCTCGACGTTATGGCACATTGGGACAGCAACGTCAATAAGGGTAGTTTCTTGTTTCTTCTTGTCAATTATAATTATATATGTATATATATATATATATGACATAATGAAATTCTTTCGAGTTTCCGAGTTAAATAAGTTTTAATACCAACGTTTCGAACAGTTCTCCCTGCTCATTCTCAAGGTAACGACATACAAATTAAAAAACATTGAGTAAACAAACAAGACAATAACAAATAATATAAAAGACAAAACAAGTCACTGCAACTGCTCAGCATTACATTTAAGATCTTTGCGATGACCTAAATTGGTAAAAAACTTATTTAACTCGGAAACTCGAAAGAATTTCATTATGTCACATTATATCCGAGAAAATCTACGTAAAAACATATATATATTATATGTATAGTTTGGTCTGTTTTAACTGTGCGGTCGTATTATTATTATTATTATTATTATTATTATTATTATTATTATTATTATTATTATTATCATTATTATTTTTTTTTAATTATTATTATTTACATGTTTCCACATCTCGGTACAAACCGGTACAAGTAAATGCAATGTATTGATGTGCCTATAATAATAACAAAACATGCAAATTCCAAACTTATCTAAAATCTATACAGTATTCAACATAACATTCAATTCAAAAACTTAACTTAATCTTTACAAAATATACAACATAAAACCGTTTTATAAAACATTGTCATTGAGGAATTTTCGGACTATATGGCATGTACAAATTATAATATAATATTATATATTATATAATATTATATAATATTATATATATTATTATATTATATTTTTATTCACATGTTTCCACATCTCGGTACAAACCGGTACAAGTAAATGCAATGTATTGCGGACTATGTCAAGCAATACATGTGCCTATAATAATAACAAAACATTCATATTCAAAACTTATCTAAAATCTATACAGTATTCAACAAACATTCAAATCAAAAACTAATCTTTATCTTTACAAAATATACAACATAAAATGGTTTTATAAAACATTGTCATTGAGGAATTTTCGGACTATATGGCATGTACAAATTATAACCGCTTTCTGCATTTTGATGAATAAATTCTTGTTAATGTCCAGTTGGTGTAAACTATTGTGTAGGTTGTGTGGTATAACTGCCGTGGCTGACACAATTATTATTATTATTATTATTATTATTATTATTATTATTATTATTATTATTATTATTATTATTATTATTATAGTGGTTCTTTATTGTTCAAACAATCTCAGGTACATTTGCGTCCTGGTATACACAAGGCGCCGAAGGCGGGGTGAGGCCCAAGCCCAACAAAAGTTTACATTATAACAGCGTGAAAACATAAGTATAGTACACATATTACTGTAGACAAATTAATCTAATTAACAAAATAATAATAAAGATGAGTGTGATAACAAAATCAATAAAAGTTTCTATCTATAAAACAAGCAATTGTATGGCAAAATCTTTTAAAGAGAGAGAGAGAGAGAGAGAGAGAGAGAGAGAGAGAGAGGAGAAGCTTAATGTGGCACGTTTGAAGGATGACTGCTTTCTGCATGCTGATGTAGAGATTTGGAGACAGACCCAGGCATTGTAGGCTGGCAGAGAGGGAAGATGGTATGACTCCAGTGGCTGAGATCACGATAGGCACGACAGTAACAGTTTTCATTTTCCAAATTCTTGTTATTTCTTGACTTAAATTTTGATATTTTTCCACCTTAGTGTTCTCGGTGTTCTCAATATTTTTACTCATGGGGATCGCAATGTCAATTAGATATGTAATTCTGTTAGATTTATCGCATAAAATGATGTCCGGTTTGTTGTGGTCTATGGTTTTGTCTGTTATAACCTGTTTATCCTAATACATTATAAATTCTGCATTTTCGATCACAGGTGCAGGAGTATTATTATTATTATTATTATTATTATTATCATTACTATTATTATTATTATTATTACTAGGAAAACGCAAAGTCCCGCCGCGTTGATGGATGAGCGTTTTTTTTGTAAGTTTTTTGTTTGCGTTTTTTGCGTTTGTTTACACTTTTCCTTTGCAAGTGCTTTTTGAATGCATTGTAGGTGATTGTTGTCAAGTTTCTATTGTTACTTGTTAATTGGTATTATAAACCTAAAAAAACTCATATAAAAACCTTTATTTCTGTGGATTCTGACAAACTCTTTCTACTTTTTCTTTCAAAAGGTATTACATTACCATAACCTTAATGTCCATGTGAAATCTGAACGTTGTAGCCCCACCCGTTTGGTCAGAATCGGCCCAAATGTGACAAAAATATCGCACTAAAAATCGAAAAAAATCGTAAAAGTACGATATTCATGAGAAATATTTCTTCGATTGTACCCAAAAGCAATACACCTCTAAGTTCAGAGAAAACGAAGGTCCCCTCAAAATTTCATCAAGATCGCTTATGCCGTTTGCCCGGAATCCTGCTAACAAACAGACAAAAATACAAACAAACAAAACAAAAAAAAAAAAAAAAAACATTGGAGCTAAATTTTTTGGGGGTCAGTGAAATTGAAGTTTTCGCTTCGCTCGCTACGCTCGCTACGCTCATCCAGTTATTATTATTATTATTATTATCATTATTATTTTTATTATAACAATTATTGCTTTAATGAATTATATTACAATCATACTTATTAGAATGGGCAATCCCAATGAAGTTTTTAAAGACTATCCCTAGTCTGCCAACTAGCTGCCTGCTTGTGAAGTCACTTGCATTGTTGATAATGCCAATTTGTAATTTGAAAAATGATTAGTTAATTTGGATTAGGACGCGTCAACCGTTAAGTCATAATGCACCACTCTAGCCTAAGGGGGGGGGGGGAGGAGGGGCCCATGCTGGTCAGAACCAGCCACGGGTAAGGGGAGGAAGAGGGGTTTCTCACGTCGCGGTCGTCATTGTCTTTGTCATCGTTCGTGGTGTCATTGTCTTTTTCATCGTCGCCGGGGGGTCGTCAAGGGAAGGGAGGGGGCAAGGTCCCCGACGACGATTGCCAGAGCTCGCCTCTATTTTCGGGGAGAAAAATACTACCCTTCATACTAGCTGATGTTTGCGAGGTGGACTTTTTCTCTTGAATCGCCTTTTACGATTAGCAGAGCCATGCTCTGGGCCAATTCTACCCCGGGCCCAGACGGGGGCAAATGATTAATCAATTACACTATACTTATTTAGAACAGTGGAATATAAGGTTGGTCGAGAGTTGAGAAAACTAATTGACAGACGGGTGTTAAAAAAGTTCAGTCGAGCAGGTTTTGCTGTCATGAAATACAAGTGATACGCAGGAATGAGTACACAGTCAAGACGAGATATTATTAAAGAACATGGTAGGAACAACACTTAAACGCCTTGTACTCGATCCTCCCTCTTATAAGCGTCAGTCGCAACGTCTGCGAAAGCAACGACTACATTGGCGACGTCCGTTAGGCCTAAGTATCTGGAGATGGATGAAGCTCCGGGAAGAACAATTGTCACGTGCAGATGATGCCTGTAATTTATAAACAAACAATTATTATTATTATTATTATTATTATTATTATTATTATTATTATTATTACTAGGAAAACGCTAAAGTCCCGCCGCGTTGATGGATGAGCTTTTTAAAGGTTTTAGTTTGCGTGGGATATCTTTACTTTTGCAAGTGCTTTGTTTTGCTGCCTACGCATTGTAGGTGAATGTTGTCAAGTTTCTTTTGTTTCTTGTCAATTGGTTTTATTTACCGTAAAAAACTTGTATTAAAAGCTTTATTTCTATGGATTCTGGCTAAATTTTTCCACTTTTTCTTTCAAAAGGTACTACATAACCATAACCTTAATGTCCATGTATAATATGAACGTTGAAGCCCCACCCGTTTGGTCAGAATTGGCCCAAATGGCACGAAAATATCGCACTAAAAATCGAAAAAAATCGTAAAAGTACGATATTCATGAGAAATATTTCTTCGATTGTTGGATGAGCGAAGCGAAGACTTCAATTTCACTGACCCCCCAAAAAATTTAGCTCGGGTGTTTTTTTTTTTTTTTTTTTTTTTTTGTTTTTCCGTCTGTTTGTTCGCTCTCTACCGGGCAAACGGCATATGCGATCTTGATGAAAATTTGACACGACCTTCGTTTTCTCTGAACTTAGACTTGCTACATTTTTGGGTACAATCGAAGAAATATTTCTCATGAATATCGTACTTTTACGATTTTTTTCGATTTTTAGTGCGATATTTTCGTGCCAATTGGGCCAATTCTGCCCAAAACGGGTGGGGCTACAACGTTCATATTTCACATGGACATTAAGGTAATGGTGATGTATTGCTTTCTAAAAGAAAAAGTTGAAAAAGTTAGCCATAATCGAGAGAAATAAAGCTTTTAATATACGTTTTTTGACTTTTTGTGCGATATTTTCGTGCTATTTGGGCCAATTCTGACCAAACGGGTGGGGCTACAACGTTCATATTATACATGGACATTAAGGTTATGGTTATGTAGTACCTTTTGAAAGAAAAAGTGGAAAAATTTAGCCAGAATCCATAGAAATAAAGCTTTTAATACAAGTTTTTTACGGTAAATAATACCAATTGACAAGAAACAAAAGAAACTTGACAACATTCACCTTCGATGCGTAGGCAGCAAAACAAAGCACTTGCAAAAGTAAAGATATCCCACGCAAACTAAAACCTTTAAAAAGCTCATCCATCAACGCGGCGGGACTTTAGCGTTTTCCTAGTACCCAAAAATGTAGCAAGTCTAAGTTCAGAGAAAACGAAGGTCGTGTCAAATTTTCATCAAGATCGCATATACCGTTTGCCCGGTAGAGAGCGAACAAACAGACGAAAAAAAAAAAAAAAAAAAACACCCGAGCTAAATTTTTTGGGGGGTCGGTGAAATTGAAGTCTTCGCTTCGCTCATCCAATTATTATTATTATTATTATTATTATTATTATTATTATTATTATTATTATTATTATTATTATTATTATTATTATTTTTATTATTATTATTATTATTATTATTATTATTATTATTATTATTATTATTATTATTATTATTATTATTATTACTAGGAAAACGCTAAAGTCCCGCCGCGTTGATGGATGAGCTTTTTTAAAGTTTTTAGTTTGCGTGGGATATCTTTACTTTTGCAAGTGCTTTGTTTTTCTGCCGACGCATTGTAGGTGATTGTTGTCAAGTTTCTATTGTTTCTTGTTAATTTGTTATTATTTAACGTAAAAATCTTACATTAAAAGCTATATTTTCTATGTATTCTGGCTAACTTTTTCAACATTTTCTTTCAAAAGGTACTACATCACCATAACCTTAATGTCCATGTATAATATGAACGTTGTAGCCCCACCCGTTTGGTCAGAATTGGCCCAAATGGCACGAAAATATCGCACAAAAAGTCAAAAAACGTATATTAAAAGCTTTATTTCTCTCAATTCTGGCTAACTTTTTCAACTTTTTCTTTCAGAAAGCAATACATCACCATAACCTTAATGTCCATGTGAAATATGAACGTTGTAGCCCCACCCGTTTGATCAGAATTGGCCCAAATGGCACGAAAATATCGCACTAAAAATCGAAAAAAATCGTAAAAGTACGATATTTATGAGAAATATTTCTTCGATTGTACCCAAAAACGTGGCAAGTCTAAGTTCAGAGAAAACGAAGGTCGTGTCAAATTTTCATCAAGATCGCATATGCCGTTTGCCCGGTAGAGAGCGAACAAACAGACAGAAAAACGAGAAAAAAAAAAAAAAAAAAAAAAAACACCCGAGCTAAATTTTTTGGGGGGTCGGTGAAATTGAAGTCTTCGCTTCGCTCATCCAATTATTATTATTATTATTATTATTATTATTATTATTATTATTATTATTATGATTATTATTATTATTATTATTATTATTATTGAATATACGGTTTTTAAGCATAAGCTTGCTTTGAGGACATTATTAGTCAATGATAGCAGTTGTAATAAAAGTATGCCCCGACTGGGGATCGAACCTAGAACCTCTGGCTTAACCAATTGGCTCTGCCAATTGAGCTACCGAGACATAAGACACACTTGCATTAAACTACTATTTGGATTATTATTATAATATTATTATTATTATTATTATTTCAAATTTAAGGCTTTCGCGGCCCGGTAAATAATAATAATAATAATTATTATTATTATTATTATTATTATTATTATTATTATTATTATTATTATTATTATTATTATTATTATTATTATAGGCCAACAAAATAAGAAGCTAGCTCACAAAAGACATATGCCTGTTTGTCAAAATGAAATTTACAAGTAAACCAAACACAACAGGCAATATCAAGAAGTAGCGTCCGTCAATCGGTCACCACTATTGCTACTGATACATGTGACGTGGTTTGCCCTCTAGCCCATTGCTGTACTTTAAATTATAAAACAACTAAAGTTTATAGTAACCTATGTCTGCATTTTTCCCATTCAAGATTTTCCCCAAGGCCTTCAAATTCCAACTCGACACCTTCTCGCGGTTTGGCCCGTGAATAGGGGAGTTTCACTCCCTGAAACTAATGGCGAGCTCTAGGTCGTCGTCGGGGAACCCCTTCCCTTTGACTAACTCCCCGACGGCGACGACAAAGACAACACGGACGGATGATGACACAGACGGAGACGACCACGACGTGGGGAACCCCTGCCCTCCCCATATGCTTGTGGCTGGTTCTGACCAGCACAGGCCTGGCCACCCCTTGTCCCCCGCGTCATCCCTTACGACCCTCCCTTCGTCTCGATTAGCCAAGTTGCATAAATATGAGACGTAAAGCAATATCCAATCAACGAGATAGGGTTACAAACCAAGTACCGGCTAAGAAGGGTAGCAATAACTGACGATGCATTTTCTTTAATTAACTTAAATTTTAAATAATTTTCTTCTTTAGTACTTGTACAGTAATTCATAAAGAAAATCGTTCCAACGAATATACCAGAATGTAGAGGGGTAGATATTTAACGCCCAACGTTACAATAATATGAAGGAAAGAATCTCCCCATATGGTTACCCGTCTCCTTTAGACGAGTAAGGTCTACGATAAAAGTTTTTCATACAGTGAATTCAATGTAATTTGTATCGCGATCGGGAGAAGAAAGCGTTTTCTTCAGTCAAGTTAGGCATACGATAAAAGTGTCTCATACAGTGACTGTATGTGATTTGATATCGCGATTCTTCTCTTTCTTCTTTCTTCAGCCTAGTTAGGCTTACGTTAATAGTAATTTATACAGTATGTGATTTGTTATCGCAATCGGGAAAAATACCCGTTTCTTTCAGTCAAGTTAGGCATACGATAAAGTGTCTCATACAGTGATTGTATGTTATTTGTTATTGCGATTCTTTTCTTCTTCTTTCTTCAGCCTAGTAAGGCCTACGATAATTAAAACAAAAATCCGCATTATGAGTCTACCCACTCAGTCACATAACTGCTTTTTAGTAGGAAACAATAAACCAAAGCGTCCAAGCCAACCCTGTAGGCCCCGACGCAATGGACGAGTGAGCGATATCCAACCAAAGATCGATTTTTTATTAGGAAATATAACAATCATTGGTATGGACAGAGAAAACATCCGTGGATCAACGCCAGAATCAACAACGCTCCATGTCACAGTTTACAAAAGTCCGTTGTCAAGAACTGATGGAATTAATTTTTAAATCATAAAAAGTCCGTTGTCAAGAACTGATGGAATTAATTTTTAAATCATAAAATAAAAAACTTCTGACTTTAGCCGGGGTTCACAAAGTAAAAGTATGTGATTTGTTGTCGCGATTCTTCTCCTTCTTCTTTCTTCAGCCTAAAGAGGCCTTCGTTAAAGGTTTGTACACAGTGAGTTATTTGTGATTTGTTATAGCAATC
>JAMZAV010005668.1:0-42189 GCA_024449915.1 Sweltsa coloradensis
AAAAAACCCCCAAAAAACAGAAAAAAAAAAAAAAAAAACAATCCGGATTTTTTCTCCAGTGTAGTGAAATGGAATCTTCGCTTCGCTCGCTCGCTCATCCAAACTATAAGCAAATGTGAATTGGAGGTGTTATAAGTCGAAGAAATTTGTAAAAAATCGAAAAAATCGTAAAATTGCGATTTTCATGAGAAATAATTTTCCGATTGTGCTAAAAAACGTGGCAGTTCTAAGTTCAGAGATTTCGAAGGCCTCCATAAAATTTCATCACAAAAGGAGTATCGGTTTAGCCGGAATCGTTCTAACAAACAGACAAAAATACAAAAAGAAAGAAAGAAAGAAAGAAAAGCAAAAGAAAAAAAAACATTCCGGATTTTTTTCTCCAGTGTAGTGAAATGGAATCTACGCTTCGCTCGCTACGCTCATCCAAAAAATTTATGATGGCATGGCATGGCATGGCAGTTTAATTCAAGTTTGTACAAATTTACACGCCTTAGTAATTACGTGTTTTGATTATTATTCAAAATTTTGATTTTCTCCGGTCCTTGTTACCCGATTTTGGTTTTGAAAGGAAAAGTGATTGCGTCTGAGGTACATCTAAGTTTGGTCTAAGTTTCATAGTTCTAAGATGTACCGTTTTCTCTGTAGGCTCTTATACCTCTAGCCAGCCAGCTAGCCAGCCGGAAGGTTTTCAACGATGTTCAGGCACTTTTTTAACACATAACGGGTTATCGGATCAGGCTGAATTTTTAATAGGTCATGGACCACATCAGGTCATATACCGAGTTTCAAGATTGTAAATCTTTCGGGGCGGCGTGTGCAGATAGCTGAAAACCCCCCAACTCGGGTAGGAGTATACAGGGTCGAATTATTCATCGCCTACTAGCAGTCGCGTGCGCTTGGCTGCGGGCTAACGACCGTCGCCCTAGATGAACGCCCGCTGCATTAAAAATACAAACGCTGTAACAAGTGACTAACTAAACAAGGACTGATTTCAGTGTAGGATATCAGCACACCTTTTAATGTGATTCACTGTAAGGACGCTTCCAAAGGCCACACACTATAATGTTATGTTTGTTTGTTGTTGTTTTTCACCTACAGTTGTATAATTAGTATGTATCTATTTCTTACTTCATTTTCGTGTATTATTGTTTTGTATTAATTCGATTCGCTGGTTACGTGGAAGAACGATCTTAATGATTGAACCGCGCCATTTTTGTTGCTGCTTTAATATAATATGCCAATATAATAAGCTACTACTTACATACCTATACCTTTCAAAATATTTCAAAATGAAATAAATAAATAATAAATAAATAAATTTTATTTAGAGTCTGTCCACTCAGTTATAAAACTGATTTTCAGTGGGGGACATTAAATCAAAGTGACCAAGCCAACCCTGCAGGCCCCGACGCAATGTGTTTTATGTCAATTAAATTTGGTCGAACAAATTAAATTCGACCAAGAGGACTGGGCAGGTAAAATGTATTAATGAAAATAAAATGTTTGTAAAATGTTACAACTTTGTTGCTACTCACCAGGTTATGTACGATCCTACGTCACCTACACACATAATATTATGCCAAGGTTTTTAAAATGGTCTGAAGACCGACTGAAACTAATTTCTTGCATTAAGAGTCTAATTTTAGCTTTATCTCTTGCGCGGATTGAAAATTTTTGTATCTTCTTGTCAGACATATTAGGCCTACTATAATTGAGTCAACCCTTTTCTCTGCAATTAATAGCAATCTGTTGTGTCGCTAAAAACCACAAGCCAACGATCCTAAGCCTCTTCAAACATTCAATTAGTTAAACTACCTTTTTGTAATGAATATCATCAAGCTGACAGCAAGTTTTTGTGTTTTATTCTAAATTATTAATTTACCAATGTATTTTGATGCTATTATCTGGAAAAGAAAAGAATCGTGTTATTATTGCTGATGTGCACAAAAACAGCACGGAGAGTATGATGACTGTTCACGGCGATGACGGGGATCGTCAACCGGTAGAAGAGGAGAGGAGAGTATAGATGAACTCTCCTGGAAACAATGGAGGTTTGGGAGGGGGGGGGGGAGTTATTGATGGAGGCTGAACGCGCTCGACTGAAAACGTATACACTGTTTCTGCATTAATCAAAGTATAACTAATTATTTTTCGACCCCACTACTATGGAGTAGGAAATCAAACAACTTATAATAAGGCCGGGCATTGTCGAGTCTGCCGTTTGCAACGCTCTAGGCGTATTCGGTTGAATTTCGTTATTAGTATGTGACATAGAGGAAGCTGACGTCGGCGTCACGGTAGAACCAATAGAATAAACTTTAGTAACTTACTCATAAAACCGACGTAGTATATTCACGTGCGTATATACCGAATTGAATGTGAAATATGGGATTAAATGTTGTTTTTCATTACATACATTAAAACAGAGCCATAAAGTGGTATTGCATATTTCATAATAATATATCCGAACCAACATCCATCAATGAAGTCGGGTAGGGGGTGGAAATCGAAGTCGGCTATCTATGCCTGACGCTTCTTTCTTCTCTTCTTCACTTTTTTCTGTCTTCTCACCAGTTCTTGCCATATTTTCCTTTTATTTTCCTTTTAATTATTTAATGTCAGTATTAATACATTTAACCAAGTAGGGCCGCACATGCACTGGATGGTGAAACAATTCCTCCGAATTATTTTCTTTCCAGGACAATAGGATTCAATATTATGTTTTAAATACTATAATGCTTCAAATTAAAATAAATTTATAACATACAACATTAAAAGCCTTTTCACATTACAATGTGTGTCTTGCATTCCTAATTGACTATTTGAGCACTCGGCGGCTATTTAATAATAGTGCCACATTATATTATTGTTTACTACAAACCCATGCAGCACAACCTTTCCTTTATTTTACGTACGAATCTAATGGCTAATAAATACTTTACTCCACTTGGTACTTGGTAAAATTATTATATAGTTGGGATAATGATAACAGACATACATTTTGTGAATGAACTGAATGTAATAGCTTTCTTCTTATTGGATTATTTAACTTGACTAATTACTTAACTAATTATTGTACTAGTTAACTATTTATTTAGCTTGACTTATTAATTGCCGTACTTTGCTCTACGTGACTAACTTCTAATTCGTTATCAAAATATCTTTGCGAAATACGACATGCTTACTTCTCGAGTCTCGCCTTTCCACAAAATAGTAAATGCACTATAGAATATTAAGAATTCATTTCAACTACAGAAAATATTGACAATATTCGACTATGCGAGAATGCTGTTTGCTAAGCTTTGTCTAGTTAAAGTATAGTACTTTTGACTTAAAGTTGTTGGCGCTTTCAGGAATCCGGATACTGATTTTATAGCTGATATTAAGGAAATAACACTAGATTTATTTTGTTCTTCGTTCCCTTTTATTGCGAAAAAATACAACCTTATCATACACGATACATAATTCACATATCATGTCGTTTACATATTTATTAGTGCAGTTATAGGTATATTGATGTGGATATAGATGGGTGTCATCATGAATTGATGTTAGGTACATTAAAACATAAATAAATACAAAGTAGTCTCTGGAGGTAATGGAAATATGTCTAGAGAAGTTTGTAAGGTAGTATGACTTGTGATCGTTTTCGTTGAACTACTATTCATTGTGTCGTACTCATATGATATTGAATCGTTTGAGTAAGCTAAATAATTATTGTTGTGTTTTGTGTATACTATTTTTAACAGTAATACCCTTCACATCGTTTTTGTGGCGTTGAATTCCCTCCTATATCTCATGTTCCCAAGTTGTAACTGAGTTGTCTGGAAGACTATAGCAAGCTGGGTAATTTGTTGTAAATAATCGGAGCCGGAACGAAGCCAAATGTTTGACACACTTTTTGTTTCATCTTTCTTTTGTTCGACGAGAAGAAAAATGGAGATACAAGGGTGAAGAAAGCAGAATGACGAAGCGAGCTGTCAACAAAATGAGCAAAGGGTGTTGAGTACTTTGACAATTAACTTTACTAGACAATAGGGGATGGAACAACGAAACAATATCCATTGATACAGTTAGCGCGGTTATTGGGATTTCCATGGGTCAAAATGACGAATTACTTGTAAATTCAAATGCCAAAATAAAAATAAAATGTAATTATGCATTTTTCAGCAACATATTATAACAATTAGAGATACGTGAAAATATAATTTTAGACTATAGACGCTAAATCAGTCAAATACATTTTTGAAAAAGATTCAATGGTCTATTTTATTAACTGAAACAAATGTTTGGCTATGCCTATATTTATTAATTAACCCCAGCTTAATATTCATAATTCATAATATTTATTCATAACTCACAATTCATAATTTCCAATCACGTTTAACCCTCAAGAGTCAAGACTAACATTTAAAATAAATGTTTGAAGAAACTTTATACATAAACTTATTAATGATGCTGCACAATGCTTGGTCTGAAAATGTAAGTGCTCTAATATATTAATTCTCAAAATGTTATTTTTACATATCTCTAAACACAAAATATAATTTGTTTTCAATAAAATTTCGTATCAGAAAAATATAATTATTGCCAACGTAATATATCCACCTTAAAATCTATTATTTGCATTATTATTATTATTAATAATATATGGTTTTTAAGCATAAGCCCGCTTTAAGGACATAGTTATTGATTCATAGCAGTTGTCGAAAAAGTTTGCCCCGACTGGGGTTCGAACCCAGAACCTTATTATTATTATTATTATTATTATTATTATTATTATTATTAAGCGAGCGAAGCGAGCGTTTCCATTTGACTCTGCCGGAAAAATTTGTCACTCGTTTTTTTTTTTTTTTTTTTTGTTTGTTTGTTTGTTTGTTTTTTTTTTTTTTTTTGTTTGTATGTCTCGCCATAACGTTCGAACGGAGACTCGGATCGATTTGAAATTTTGACCATCCGCAAGCTTTGTTCTCGATTGAATGCCATTAGTTTTGTGGCAAAATCGTTCAAAAAGTTAAAAAGTTACATTAAAGTTAATCGAAAGTTTTTTTTTTCAAACTAAACGGCGACAAAATCTGAGATAGCCAAATCATTTAGAATGTCTGTCCGGTCACGAATATGTTAATTTTATTTTGATCCGATAAGTAGTGTAGATGGAAATTACATTATAACAAAAGTAACGTTGCCATGGCAACGAAAAGACGCGCGAAGTTTCTAATGCACTGCCACCTAGAAGTAATCAAAATACTTTCGAGGAAGCAGTCTATTATTTGTCACCAAAGAGTTTAAATAGTTTTCCCAAGGAGTCAAGGTCCTCTAGATGGCGGTGGATTTTATCCACAAAGTAAAGGTTTACACACGGGTTTACCCAAATACCTTGGCAATAATAAATAATATTGGAAACATGGCCCTGTGGACAGCGAACGTCGCAAATTTTAAAATTTAAAAAATGTGCAATGTGGGTCTAGCTATAGCACGTGCTCGCTTATCAACGCGTCCAACTGAGCGTTTCCTAGTTATTGATTATTATTATTATTATTATTATTATTATTATTATTATTATTATTATTATTATTATTATTATTATTATTATTATTATTATTATTATTATTATTATTATTATTATTATTATTATTATTAAAATTATTATTACAAAAATTTGTATAAGAAATGTTTATCCCCGATCTTTTAATAAATTACCTGAACAATTATTAAACTTAACAAAAATTTCCGAGGTCAAGCAACAAATAAAAAGACATTTGTTGTCTCAATTGAGTGCTCTTACCTAAATCTGTTTTGCTCATACCTTGTTTTCGTAATCATCTTTTAGCTATATTTCTGTCTGGTTTCTGAAATGCCTATGAAACTTAAAAACCTTGGCGTTGTGTTGTGTTTCATTTTATTTTAAGTAACGGTCATTCTACTTCGATTTGTTTATTTAATGATTGTGATTTGTTAATGTTTTTTCATAATGATTCCTTCCTCTACGGTTGTTTTTGTTTTAGTTTATTTGATGTTGTTATTCCACAGATGAGCCCGCATAATGGGCTTTGTGGGTTTCATTGAGATAAAAAAATGTAATTTGTGTTTTGTGAAATAAAATGAATTGAATTGAAAAAAAAAAAAAAAAAAAAAAATTATTATTATTATTATTATTATTATTATTATTATTATTATTATTATTTTTATTATTATTATTATTATTATTATTATTTTATTATTATTATTATTATTATTATTATTATTATTATTATTATTATTATCATTCGATCGCTAGATGCGGACGGGAGAGGTTGTGCTACGAGTGAGCTCCGCGCAGTGCAAGGCTTTGAGTCATGTCGCCAATAGGAACGTGTAGTCAGTGTTCTAAAAACCTACCGCAGGACGGTGATTTTGTGCATTGTGCAGGGTGTGATTCTCATGTTCATTACGAGTGCTCAGGTTCCAAAAAATCGACACACAAGGGAAAATCGCAGGTATTGAAGTTGCAGTGGCGTTGCCCTAAGTGTAGGGCGGTCGGGAAGCTTGCTGATAGTGGCCCCACCACGCCCACTGGATTGGACGTTGGTGGTGCCTTAGGAGGTGGAGAAACTAATAAGACGTCACAGAAGTCAATCAAAAAGGTGTGGTGTACGAGCTTCGTGACGAACTTAGAATAGTGAAGAAAGAGTTGGAGTCATTGCAGGTGATAAAAGACGAACTAAATAAAAGTAAGAAATTAAACGAAATCCTTACGCAGAGAATATAAAAACAGGATGAAATAATCGAATAGCTAACTGACCATTCTCACGAGCCAGACCAGTACGGCAGAAATAAAAACATTGAAATATCGAATGTGTTAGAAGAAGACGGTGAAAACCTAGAAGAGATCGTGGTCAAGCTAAGTGAGATTGTAGGTGTTAATATTACGTCACGCGATATCGATGTGGTCCACCGTGTAAAATCAAACAGTAAGTACCCGCGAAAAGTAATTGTTCAGTTCGCTTCTAGAAAGAAGAGGGACGAAATCCTCGCCTGTCGTCGCAAGGTGTCGGTGAGGAATAAGGACCTGTTTCAGGAAGAAGAGGAGGACGGAAACCTTCCCATATATATAAACGAACATTTATCACCTCACTATAAGCATTTATTCTGGCAAGTGAAAGCAAAAGCAAAGGTGACAGGTTTTAAATTTGTCTGGTTTAATCGCGGGTCTATCTGCGTCCGAAAGGACGAAAAATCTAAAGAAGTACTTAAGGTAAAAACCCAACGTGATATTGATAAATTAAATTAGGTATAGGATAAATGGATTTGTGGAGTCCACCGTCTCCTGAAACGGAAGTGATTGATAGTATTGACAACTGGATTCAGGTGTGTCAAGGGCTAACAATAGTTCTTTAATATAAGATCGATTAAAAAACATTGGGATGAACTGAGAGTACTTCTGGAGAAACAGTTAGATAAAATTCATGTGTTAGCACTAAGTGAGGTTAATGTGAAAGAAATATGTAGTCAATTTGAGTTGGTCGGGTATGAAATGTTTTTTAATTTAAGAAACGAAAGACGAGGTGGTGGTTTAATTCTGTACGTTAAGAACTCGATTGTATTTGAGAGGAGTAATGTGTTATTTAGTTATTTTGAAGGCATAGCTGGTAACATAATAGTTAACAATAATGTCGTGTCACTTTTGTTTGTTTACCGACCTCCCAGTAATAACACAAAGAAAGAATTCATTCAGGAGATTGATAAACATTGGAATGAGATTAAAGACACAACAGCAATTTTCATTGGTGATGTCAACATTGATATTCTAAGCGATTGTGATGCATTTGTACAACATTATGAAACAAGTCTAGCCGCTAACGGTTTTACTAGGTATATCTCTGGGGCAACACGTGAGGAGATGGTAGAGGGCAGACTCAGAAGGTCGTGCATAGATCACGTTTATGTACGCGCGGTTAATATTCAGATTAGGTCAGCTATCTTTACCTCAAAGGTATCGGATCATTACATAATAATGACATCATTGAATTTATCTCAATATGAAACTAAATCTGAGGGTAAGAATTATGCCACAATTATGAATGAAAATAAACTTCTTCATATTCTTAAAAGTATAAATTGGGATATCTTGCTTTCTGCTAACAGCTGTGAAACATTGTATAATTCGTTGTATTTAAATTTCAAAAGGCGTATGAACGGGCTACGTGTATTAAAGAGCAACGTTATAGCAAAAGGGGTAATAATCGTGGATGACATCAGAGTTATTAGATATGATATCAAAAAGAGACCGTTTTTTCCATCAATGGAAAAAGTGTAAAATATAAACTTGCGAAAGGGGTTTACAGGGCATGAGTACAACAACATTCGTAATATATTGAATAAGAAGATAAAAATAGCAAAACAGAATTACTACCGTAAGCTTTTGGAAAAAAATAAAGGAAATATAAAAGATACTTGGCAAACTATAAATACAATTATAGGAAAGAAAAATAAAGAGTCAGTAGATGCAGTTATTAAAAAGTATTTAGGCAAAAATGAGAGTCCCATTAATATAGTAAACAAATTTGCAAATATTTTTGTAGAAGAGGTTGAGCAAATCATTCATAATTGTGACTTGACTTGTGTTAAGATGATACAGGAGAAAATAGTTTTAATTTACCAGCAGAAGCAATCGGTATACATTCCTCCTATTGATGCGGCAACAGTGCAAGAAATCATCGTAGCAATGAATCCGGAAAAAGTGCCGGTTTTGATGGAATAAGGGTTAAAGACTTGCAAAATATAAAGAATCAGATCAGTCCAGTAATTGCTTTGTTAATAAATTTATCAATTAAAGAGGGTGTGGTGCCAGATATGCTCAAGATATCAATTGTAAGGCCTGTCTATAAAAAAGGAAGCCATTATGATTATTCCAATTATCGCCCAATTGCCTTGTTGTCTGTGATCAATAAGATTATGGAAAAATATGTGTCTGGCTGTATAAGTGATTACTTTACGAAATTTAATATTATTAACAAAAACCAATTTGGTTTTCAGAAGGGCAAAAGTACATCTGACCTCTTATTAAAATTTTCAAATCTAGTAAATTCTAAATTAAGTGATAATTTGCATGTGGTATGCATGTTTATTGATTTCACGAAAGCGTTTGACACACTCAACCACAAGAAATTATTATTGGCATTAGAAAATGTCGGTGTGAGGGGTCCAATTTTGCGATGGTTTCAGAATTATCTAGAAATAGAAAAATAGTTGTAAAAATAGGTGAAGTGTTCAGCACCGCTAAAATAATAAAATCAGGGGTGCCGCAAGGGTCAATCCTAGGGCCATTGTTATACTTGGTATATGTTAATGCGATTATGCGATTCTTAAAGAAGTGTCTTGCATATTTTTTTCCCGATGACTCAGCATTAGTTGCGATTCATAGGAGGATTTCAATTGCTGAAATGTATTTGCAAGAGGATTTTAATAATTTACTGAGATGGACTCATGATGATGGTTTGATTGTTTAATGCTAAAAAAACCAAAATAGTTCACATTTCTACTCCTTTAAATCTTGAACACAATGTTGCTGTTAAAGTCATATCACACTCGGTACAGTGTTTTGCATAATAACGTTAATCAAAACTCACGTGACATAAATTGCAACTGTGATCAAGTGATTGAGTCGGTGTACAGTCACGTGTATTTGGGAATCGAAGTTGATCAGTGCTTTTTCTTGGACAAACATATTAGTAGATTATGCAACAGGATTCGACCGTGCGCAGCACAACTGTACCATTTAAAAAATATTCTCCCATATAGTTTACTTCGTATGGTTTATATCGCAATGGTTGAGTCAATCATCTCGTATGCACTGTTGGCCTGGGAAAATGCCTCCCATATGTATATTAATCAAATAGAAAGATTACAGAAAAATATATTAAAAACAATTTCTACCCAATATAACATGATCATTGTTCGTCAAACGAGTTATTCAAAATATCTGATTTGCTTCCCGGAAATGTTATGTATATATATAAGTTAATAACTAAATCTTATTATAATGAGGAACACAAAATTAAAATTGACCATACCATATACACAAGAGCGCAAGCCGCAAATGACTACAGAGTTCCTTTGACAGCAAATAAATATGGTGAGCGATCTCTGCAGGTTAGTGTGCCGCAGAGTTTTAATCTCTTGCCGCCGAAATTAAAAGAATTGGATAGGTTGAGCCAAGTCAAGATAAGAGTTAAAGAGTTTCTTTTGTCCAATTTAATGTAGAAATTTGTTACATTATTTTTCGTTTCCTTTTTTTCCAGAGCTCTTTTTTGTATGAGTAACTGTTCATTTTATTTTTGTGTTTTGTTATTCAAATTTGAATTGTTTAATAAGTCTTTATAATTTATATTTTTAAAACATTATGTAGGAATGAGCCATGGAATCTGCATTCTGTATCTAGCATGTAACTTAATAGTATGTATAATTGTCATAAGAATAACCCACAGACAAGCTTATCAAAGCTTTGTGGGCAATCGAATAAAATTGTAATTATTAAAAAAAAAAAAAAAAAAAAAAAAAAAAAAAAAAATTATTAATTCACGCAATGAGCATCAGTATAAAAACAAGATTTGTGTTAAAAACTAACTTTGATATTCCAGAATACGTCAATAAGTACGGCCAGAGAACTCTTGAGTATTCCTTTCCGCATACGTTTAATCAATTACCAGAGGACATGAAAGATTTGCAATCGTATAGTGAGGTTAAAAATAAACTTAAAATTTACTTACTTTGTTCCATAGATAGGCCTATTGATTAACTTATAAATCATTTTAATTTGATTAATTTAAAAACTATTTCTTTGTTATACAGTCGCGATTTTTGCCATGTAAGAATGTTCTCGCCTGTCATATCAAATTCAATTAGTATATTTCAGTATTGTAAAGTCGTATTCTCGTTGTTGTATAATTATTTATTTCAGTTTTAATTTAGCCTATAAACATTATTTCTGTAATAAAATTAGAATTTAATTAAATCTGTCTGATCCATGTACAATATCATATGTTTCATAATCCACAGACAAGCCGCTATGTGGCTTTGTGGACGACGATGTCAAATTGTTTTTTTGTAAAAAATGCATGTTTATAATTTATTATATAATAAAAAAAATAAAAAAAAAAAAAAAAAAAATTGTTAGTATTATTATTATTATTATTATTATTATTATTATTATTATTATTATTATTATTATTATTATTATTATTATTATTATTATTATTATTATTATTATTATTATTATTATTATTATTATGACTTTGCTTTAGTGTCTATCCATAAAAACGTAAAAATTGCAGAAAGATACTTGCAAAATGATTTTCTAAATTTACTCAGGTGGAACCATGACGTAAGGCTAATCGTAAATATTGAAAAAACAAAGATTGTGCACATTTCCATGCCGTTAAACGCGGGTAGAAATACTAATATTAATGTTATTGCCCACAATTTTGAATGCTTACATCTGAACGCGGGTAAAATTGATCTGGAATGTTCGTGTGATACATCAATTGCAACTGTTTACAGCCATCCGTATTTGGGGTTGGAGATTGATAGAAACTTTAGTTGGAATATACAAGCTGAGAAAATATGTAAACGCTTAAGGTCATGCGCTTACCAATTATATGCAGTTAAAAGTATTTTACCATTTAAATATGTAAAGATGGTTTATATAGCCCTTGCAGAGTCGGTTATTTCTTACGGTCTGTTAATTTGGGGAAATGCTTCGTTCTCACAGCTAAATAGCATAATCTCTATTCAAAATAAAATAATGAAGATGATTACTTTTGAAAATAATTTAAGCACTTTAGAATGTTATGGACTACAAAACGTTTTACCTTTACAGAAATTATTCACATATAAATTAGTTATGAAACATTTTTTCGTTAATACTCACAAAAATTTCATAAATCACACTACTTCTACTCGCTCCAAATCTTCGGAAGTATACCGGTTGCCACGGGTTGCAAATAAGTATGGTAAAAGAACACTTAGCTACACTATACCTTTCTATTTTAATAGTATTCCAAAGAACATCAGAGATTTAGAGACTATTTATGAAATCAAAAGAGAACTAAAGGCCTTTTTTATTACGAAATGTGTGAAGTTAGGGTTGTTGTGTATTTGTACTTGTGTATCTGTTACATAAGTGTTTTTATAAGCACGCTCCTATTTAATGTAAATGAATTAGCACTCTAATATTTCACTGTCCTATATCTGTTCTATTCACTGTTATTCACTGTATTATCTGCAAACTGTTGCTTCACAAAAATGTTTTTTGGCTAGTATAAGTATTTAATAATTTGCACATTAATTACTTGTTTTTATCTACTATTTTAATCTTTTATTTTAGTGTTATATATTTTCTTTCTTGTCTTTTTACACGCTGAGTCATTCACTGCTTACTGTTTCTTACTGTTACTTCACTATATTGTATTGCTATCTAGAATTTTGAATTATCGAATTATATAAAAATCATTATTTCACATGTATGATTTTTTTAATGTAACATATTCCACAGTTAAGCTGTCCTGTGTAGCTTGTGGATGGCCGAACTTGTTTGGATAAAAAATGTATAAGAGATATGTATTTCAAAAAAAAAAATATATTATTATTATTATTATTATTATTATTATTATTATTATTATTATTATTATTATTATTATTATTTATTATTATTATTATTATTATTATTATTATATTATTATTATTATTATTATTATTATTATTATTATTATTATTATTATTATTATTAGAAGAAACAAACCAGCATATAAGTTCAATGGATATAATTTTACGATCAGTAACGTTTACATTATGTTTTGGTCCCTGTTTTATAAAGTAACCAGGCATACCATGTTAGTGAACGACTGTAAACTTAAGTTAAAGTTAAGAAGTAAGTCGAGTTTTAAATGTATCAGGAGGGAACAAATAAAATAAAAGTTAATGCTCATAATCAAATTTGTCTTGAACTTGCGTTGTCAATAGCATGCCTTCGCTGAATTTAATGTTATGGCTAATGTTTGTTTTATAATGTCAAGCCAAATGTAATGGCGATTCGTAAAGAATGTAATTCTGTGTTATTAAAGTGTGCACTTATACTTTGTTGCAATGTCAGTTAAATTTTGTGTATGTGAAACATTGATTCTAATTTGTTTGAGATTACATGAAAATCCTTTCAATTATGGATTAAATTAACCAAACACATTTTGTGTGAAGAATAATTTTTATTATTTACATAATCGTATAATGATTTGAACTTGTCATTTGAGATACAAGCGTAGATAAATTACATTGTCATCGACGACCATCATGATAATGTTAAGCCCGGCATAGAACAGCTCCCACATCAATCAGTGTTATTTTAAATGAAATCAAGTGTTGTCTTAGTCTATTGTCAAGGAGATAGAGGTCAGCCACAAAGCAAGGGTAGAATTTACCAACGGCCGTGCTACAACGTTGTACCAAGAATTTCTACCAACTACTCATTAAGATAAGCTTTCTCATCTGTATGCTAATGCGGCCACACTTTCTGCTTTATGTAATTGTAACCCGAGTACGTGCAATCTTCGGTCTTGCTTGGTGCTCAAAGGCTATAAAGAAGTCACACGGGTTTCTTAACCGACCGTCCCTAAAGTTACACAAAGATGACACACATTACCAACCAAATGGTCCTAACCTCGGAATAAATTTGAAGTGCACGTTCAATGAAACATGAAACAATGGGTGAAATCAAGAATAGTCTCCGAGGAATGCCGTATGAGTGTTGTACATTTACGTACGTAAAAACGTCATACGTCATAAGGTCATACGTGTATGATCTCCTACTACCCAAATCATATGATGGGATGCAAGCTATTCCTGGTTACAAATGTTATGTTTAAAAACAAAAATACATAAGAGTCTACCCACTCAGCCTCAGAAATGATTCTCAGTGGGGGAGTTTACAACAAAGCAGACCGAGTCAACCCTGTCGGCGCCATCATCGACGACCGAGCAGTATAACTTAATAATATGAGTGTGTAAGTGGAAAACAATTCAGAATCAATCTCGACTTGGGATTTTTGTTTACCGATCGACAACAGTCCTCCGCTTGCCGCATCACAATGCCTCTACCTATGTAATCCTGTCAAATAAGATCGTATGTTGACGTTTGGAGGAAAAAATTGCGATGTCGCTGAATTTTTGCAGAGACCTTCCTTAAATGATACTAATCAACATACTAAAACTCCCCTACAATCGGACTGGAGCTTCGGTCGCCATATTGGAAAATGGCGGCCAAAAGGTGTTTGTTATCGAATATCTCCAAATTGGTTTGAGATAGACAAAATATCTCAATGACAAAAATATTCCCCATTTAATTCCCTACAAAACAGGTGTCTTCTATAGTTCTGGTAGGGGCAAAGGTTACGTCACAAAATCGTGGTTTATATGTTGCTCATTGGAGTACCAGCTGATTTCCAAATTTTCACGCCCAGCATCAAACAATGCCCGGTAAATCCGTAAGAAATCGATTTAAATACAAAAAGACTTTTGTACCGAGTTCATGAAAGCTTTCATTAGGATTTTAAAAAATCAGTTCTGCGAAACCGAATTTTGCATTTACCTGGAATTTGGGTTTTTCCATTGTTGTCATTTCCTCAAAAATGACCTTTTTGACTGTCCATTATTAAGCACTAAATAGCATTGGAGGAAAAATTCTTTCTACGCACATTGAAATGACTCAAATAATGATCCGATTACAACCAAAGTTTTAATCCAATATGGCTGCTAACTCCTAATATCCACAACATCAAAGTGAATTATGTAACAAAAAGAGTGTAAAAACAGCACGAAAACAGTATTCGTATTGTGAATATTAGGAATTAGCAGCCATATTGGATTTAAACTTTGGTTGTAATCGGATGATTATTTAAGTCATTTCAATGTGCGTAGAAATAATTTTTCCTCTAATGCTATTTAGTGCTTAATAATGGACAGTAAAATATGGCATTTTTTAGGAAATGCCAACAATGGAAAAACCCAAATTCCAGGTAAATGCAAAATTCGATTTCGCAGAACTGATTTTTTAAAATACTAAAGGAAGCTTTCATGAATCCCGTACAAAAGTGCTTTTGTATTTAAATCGATTTCTTACGGATTTACCGGGCATTGTTTGATGCTGGGCGTGAAAATTTGGAAATTAGCTGGTACTCCAATAAGCAACATATAAACCACGATTTTGTGACGTAACTTTTGCCCCTACCAAAACTATAGAAGACACCTGTTTTGTAGGGAATTAAATGGGGAATATTTTTGCGATTGAGATATTTTGTCTATCTCAAACCAATTTGGAGATATTCGATAACAAACACTTTTTTGCCGCCATTTTTCAATATGGCGGCCAAAGCTCCAGTCCAATCGTAGGGGAGTTTTAGTATGTTGATAAGTATCATTTAAGGAAGGTCTCTGCAAAAATTCAGCGACATCGCAATTTTTTCCTCCAAAAATTCTTATTTGACAGGATTATATGTTAAAGATACTAGCAAAAAGTCCCGCCGCGTTGTTGGATGAGCGTAATTGGTATTGTGTTATGCGGATTTTCTGTTGTTCTGTGAAAAAATTATTACTAAGTCGAAGAATTTTTTAAATTAAATTAAATTAAATAAAAAATTAACTTTTTTTTTATTAATCGTAATTTTAAAAAAAGAAAAAAAAATCGTAAACTGCGTTTTTCATAACAAATAATTATTCGATTGCACTAAAATTTTACACAAATATATAAATTTATAAAATTAAGGTTCTGTGAAAAATTTATTACAATAGGATAAAGCATGTAGGTGTTAAAAGTCAAAGAATTGAAAAGAAAAAACCTGCAAAATTTCGATTTTCATGAGAAATAATTTTTCGATTGCGCTCAAATTTCACACGAATATCTTAATTCATAAAATTAAGGTTCTGTGAAAAAATCATTAAAATCGGATTAAGCATGTAGATATTATAAGTCGAAGAAATTGTTTAAAAATCGAAAAAATCGTAAAATTGCGATTTTCATGAGAAATAATTTTCCGATTGCACTAAAAAACGTGGCAGTTCTAAGTTCAGAGATTTCGAATGCCTCCATAAAATTTAATCGCAATTGGAGTATCGGTTTAGCCGGAATCGTGTTAACAAACACACAATAATACAAACAGAAAAAAAAACATTCTGGATTTTTTTCTCCAGTGTAGTGAAATGGAATCTTCGCTTCGCTCGCTGCGCTCGCTACGCTCATCCAATAAAAGAGCGGTATTAGTTCCAACGGCATCGGATTGACTGGGTCCGCTTGAAATTATTAAAGTCACCAACTCAAAAATCAGATATGTGACTGAGTATGTAGACTGTGTAAATATACGATAAAACAATTAATTTGAAGATAATCAGAGTAGAGACAATGCAGACATCTTCAGGTCACTAGATTTACACATGATGTAGGATAATTTGCATGAAATACTAAAGGGGGATTGATTTGATAGAAATCAACCCAAGAATTTTTCATTTTGACTGAGAAACACCCTGGAAGAAAACTTCTGAGAGAATGGTCGATGTCCGGTGTCGAGCCTGTGCCGCCCGAATAAAATACACTAGTTTCAATTTTGTAATTTACTACATATTTTCCAGTTCTTCGTCATTAAAATTTACTTGATTATTAAGCCTTTTGACAACAATTATTGTAGGTTTTCGAAATCGGTTATTTCCCTGAGTGAAACAATTCTTCGGAAGTGATGAGAGCTGAAACTTTAATTGTCTGACCATAAGGGGAGAAAGTATGCAAGTAAATAGAGGTAAAACTTTAATTGTCTAAACGTAACGGTAAAAGTATTTTGCAAGTTATGCAGAAGGGAAATTTAACATAATCAAGCTGACGTCGAATTTCCCGGACGTCTAATAAACTCTCCGAAATACAGTATATTATACTGTTGGGTGTTATCTTGACAATTAATGCAGCCTCACCAATAACGTATACGCGACCATTTAGACAGATGCTATAGTATCGGTTCACAATGAGACTGTTTACCAATTTGAGTTGGTTTTATTAAAGTTCGAGTAGAATTTTCGGATTGAATTGGATTGAAAACACACTTAGAAATTTATTTCCAAAAATAACAAACAAGACCAATAAAAAAAGATAGTTTGTACGTTTCAAAACTTAAAATCTCGAGTGATAAGTGAAAACCCATGTTTTATCCAAGTAGAGTTTTTATCGAGCGCCATCTTTGTTTACATTTACATTCCATTCACGCAACGTCACAAATACTTTACCAAAATAATTATTAAGGCCAAGATGGTCAATTTGAATAAAATAGAATAAAGTCTAGCAAATTCTAGGTCTACATTTCAGAATCTAATTTATAAACGTTGAAATATAGATGTATTTTTGTCTACTTAGGAGGTCTATTCTGCCCTACTAAACAAGAGGGCTTTAACTACGCTCAAACAGTTTTTGAGTTATTCATGAAAACGTGATTAAAATTAAGCTTAAAAAGGTGTGATAAGTGAGGTATATTTCACTGTCGATTTGACCCTTTTTTCATGTAACGATCTTATTACTTAGTACAGACGTAGATATGACCCACACTATATGAATAACAGTGCTTACTAAAAAAATATAGTTAAGGCCTTCTTGTTTAGTAGAGCAGTATTGTATTCAACCAACAAAAATGGTCTAAATGTTCCAAAATAATATGCTACCTATTAGCGCTCGAATCTCCCCTTTTATGCATCACTTTCTGTTCGTCCGTCCGCCTGTGCGTGTGTTACAAACTAACTATACAAATCAAACATGACCTCCAATTGTCAATTATTTTTCCAACATTGTCTTTCAACAAGGATAAATGTTTTTGATGACCTCTGTGGTAGAGGAAAGGTAGAATTTATATATGTCCGGCACCTCCACCAAGTGGAGAATACACTGTAAGCTTCGCTTCTTACCTTTGGGTTCTCAAGTACCTGTGCTTTTCAATATATTTTACATGCACACGTGATTTTCACAATATGTTACACATTTTTTACTCGATCCTAAAATTAGTCTTTTAACGAAGAAACGTGATTTATGCGTATTGATCTTCTTCCCTTACGTCTCTCAAGCCTATATAATCTCTTTAAACACACATGGTTTATTTGCTAGACTAGTGTCTTCTGGCGTCTTAAGATTTTACTGCACTTAGGATATTGTAACACGTTTCTTGTCATAGTTTTTCACCCAAATTGACGACACATCACAAGAAATTGTTGATTAAGTTAAGCTACATTTCCACACAATCTGCACATGCGCGTTACGTGGTATAACTGTCATTTACTTAAGTGGGTTGACAGACTCTCAGGCGCCCTTCAAGCACGAGCGTCGTCTAAATTAGCAAACTGCAGCGCGAATGTGATAAATTATAGCAATTAGTATAATTGAACGTGATGCGAATCACATAACAAGTCAATAAAGTTAGTAATTTGAATAGTGTGGTAGTGTGTGGCGTACGAGCTTCGTCTACGACATGGCTAAGATATATTATAATACAGTATAATTCTCGCTCGTGGCTATGTTTCTTTGTGATAAACACGATGTAATTTGTGTTTCAGTTTTGAACAAAGTGTCTAGTGCTCCAGGATTAATACGGAACCGTCATCACTTCCTCATACGAGTCAAACTTTTTGCTATAGACACTTCAACATAGCGAACAGCAATAAACACTTATTGTAGTGGAGAATCGAGTAAACAAGAAAGACTTCTTGGAATTGATTAGCCCTGTCTGATTCTATTCGTTTGCATCTAAAAACTGTTCCAACTTGTTTTTAAGGGCGAGGGTGAGAAAGCTCCTTAAAACCATCTGGCCAGCTAGAAATCTGATGTTATTAAACGAACTGGAAGAGTTAAGTTAATCTTGACGATGGCTCTGAAAAAATGTACATTCTTGCTTCTGAACATCATCCAAATATCCTAGACTAAACAATAATGCATGTATCAGTGAATGTGCTCTTACTAATGTCAAATACTAATAATATATTATAATCTTTCAATCATATAATTTGTTGCAACACTTTGTTTCAACATCATTTAGTTGTAAAGGGGTGTTTCCACCATTGAGCTTGGGCATAGAATCAGCACCGGCCGGCGGCCTGCCAAGCTTGGCACCTCATCTTCTTCCTCATTCTATATAGTCGCGACACCAACTCTCTCTCCCAACTTCTATCAACTCATCTCCTCTCTCCTCCACATCTACTTTCAAATAAAATAAATACAGTTTCTATATAAATGCTAAAAATCCGTTTCACTTCTTTCTTCAATCGTTCCGTAAACAAGGCTGCGTAATCTAGCGGCTGCAGGGATGGATGGCCGTAAAAGCGACGAGAGTATTCCACTTAAAAGCAGCTTTAATTAGGCCTACTGCGTGGGATATAATATAACTAATTAACTTGATGCGGTTCATCGCTAAACAGTAGTATTTCAACTACGACAAGCCGGTAATATCCACAAATATTTATATAGAGCAATAATCAAGTACACGTCACACTATACTTTGTTGGAGGGAAAGCTGAAACGACGGTATGTTGATTTGTAAACACTTGGAGATTGCGGTAACAATACTATCATTGCTGCTGAGCTCTAGTTCGCGTGATTGTTTTGGGGGGGGGGGGGGGGGGGGAGGGGGAGAGGAGGGAAGGGCAATCAGAACTCTGACCACTGATCTATGGATGCCGGATAGAAGATTTATTATTTTATCCTCAGTTCATTCACTCATTTTCATATAATACGTCATCGTTATTTAAAAAAAAAAATTGTGACAGTAGGTTATTCATAAATACCATACTTTATGTAATGTTTAGTTCAACCTCCAGTTTTAAAAAGACTTTTAGAAAAGTCGCAATATCACAATAAAATATTGTAACAGTGAAATGTAAAAAAAAAACAAAACACTTTCTTAAAATAATTAATAGCTGTTCTACTGTAGTTTATTTTATATAATAATTTATTTTATTTTATTGTTTTAACACATTGATGCTTTATAGGTGGCTAGAAAAGGTCATAGACCCATTCACATTTAGTGTCTAGCAAGTAGCAACCTACAAAGATTATAAAGATTCGATTCGAAGACAATTTTATGTATTAATATTTGTATCATTATGTATAATTTGGATGAGCGAAGCGAAGACTTCAATTTCACTGACCCCTCAAAAAATTTATCTCCAATATTTTTGTTTGTTTTTTGTTTGTTTTTTGTTTGTTTTTCTGTCTGTTTGTTCGCACGATTCCGGGCAAACGGCATATGCGATCTTGATGAAAATTGGAGGGGACCTTTGAAATCTCTGAACTTAGACCTGCCACGTTTTTGGGTACAATCGAAGAAATATTTCTCATTACGATTTTTTTCGATTTTAAGTGCGATATTTTCGTGACATTTGGGCCGATTCTGACCAAACGGCTGGGGCTACAACGTTCATATTTTACATGGACATTAAGGTAATGGTGATGTATTGCTTTTTGAAAGAAAAAGTTGAAAAAGTTAGCCAGAATCCATAGAATAAAGGTTTTAATATGAGGCTTTTTTAGGTTTATAATAACAATTAACAAGTAACAATAGAAACTTGATAACAATCACCTACAATGCATTCAAAAAGCACTTGCAAAGGAAAAGTGGTCACGCGCAAACTAAAAATTTACAAAAACGCTCATCCATCCACGCGGCGGGACTTAAGCGTTTTCCTAGTTAATATGAATGCGACAGTGACAGGAAGTGCATCTGCCCCGTAGCCTATGATTGAAGAATGATAGCGGCTTGCGCCATGTGGCTGTTCCGACAAAGTACCCAGTTTCACGCGTCTCATATAAATTTGCAATATTTTTTTTCGTTGATGTTCCTTCATTGCAATTCGTTTGTTTAATTGTTGTTGAAGAGTGTTGCTTCTTCCCTACAATCTTAGACAAAATCTGCTCCGTATAGTGCACAACCGTCCACATAATATTATGCTGGCACCTACTAAAACAGGAGACGAACAGACTAGTGAGCTCTATAGTATCGCAAGACGGAACCAAGTTCTTTGGATTCAACCCTCTACCAGGTAGACAGCCAATTTCTTCTTCTTGTAAAAAAGTGTGGGTTCAACTAACGCAATATTTTTGCCTAAATTTACATGATAACTATTCTATAATTTAAAAATTGATATAATTTGAATTTTTTTTTTCAAATGTCATAAATTTAGTTATGACCTGTATTTGGATGAGTGTAGCGAGCGAAGAGAAGATTCACTACACTGGAGAAAAAAATCCGGAATGTTTTTTTTTCTTTTTGTGTATTTTTCGCTGTTTGTTAACACGATTCCGGCTAAACCGATACTCCAGTTGCGATGAAATTTTCTGGAGGCCTTCGAAAACTCTGAACTTAAAACTGCCACTTTTTTGAACGCAATCGAAAAATTAAATTAAATTGCAATTTTCGTGAGATTTATTTTTTATTTTTAAAAACTTTCTTCGACTTATAACACCTACATGCTTTATCCGATTGTGATGAATTTTTAACATAACATACATTTTATAAATTGATGTATTCGTGTGAAATTTGAGCGCAATCGAAAAATGATTTCTTATGAAAATCGCAATATTACGATTTTTTTTTCGATTTTTGAACATTTCATCGACTTATAACACCTACTAGTCCGTGGAACAAGCGTAAAAACATTTCAAATCCGGAAACCAGCACCAAAATTTAGAAGCAGGTAAAAGACGTATTTTAGAATGTTATTTTCACGGGGGACACGCATGGTAGCAAATAAGTCACCTGTCATGGCGTCCACAAGATGGCCGCCAAAATAATTCTTAAAATTGCTGTAACTCAAGAAGTAATCATCAGATTTTGATAAACTATGTTTTGTTTTATTCGGTTTTTAATGCTCTACAAAAATGTCAGTAGAAATAGTAGAAATTTTACCGTAAATACAATAGTTTTAATTATATTTATATATTATTACAATGTTTTGCAATTATAGCACTTTTTGGTATATATAAAATTATTTATACGTAGAATTCGCTAATTGTCATAAAATTTTCAGACTATACTAAAATAACGCCAATAAATCCAAAATTTAAAGTCCCGAAACAAAATTCCTGTAACTTTTTGATTAATTAATTAATTAAATTAAGCATTAATTAAATCCCAATTAAAAGTTTCTTATTCACGTACCAAAGTCACGTAGTGTATCACACAAGAACAATATGACCACAATGAACCAAAAAAATATTAGTTCCAAAAATTAATTCCAATCACTTTCCTATTAATTCAATTAATTCAATTAATTAAAAATAATGACAATAATCTCAATTAATTTTGTAAAAAACACAATGTGGTCGACCTTGGAATATTAGCTAGTTTTAAGACGAATAAATGTAATGAAAAAATAATTAATTAAATTAATTAATCACCTAACTAATTACATTTTAATTAAATTATCCCACTTTTGACATATGTATTGTTATACCTAAAACTCGATCGATCGTCATAAAAAATATACTACTTTACTGACATAACGCCAATGAATCCGAATTGTCATGTCCCGAAACAAAATTCTTATAACTAACCGATTAATTAAGAAATTAAACGAAGAATTACTTATATCTCAATAATTGTTGTTTTCACTCAATTAACACATACAAAATGCCAACAGAAGTATCAAATATAAACAATGCGAGTATAATTTTAAAAATTTATGGTCCCAAAATTAAGTTCATGCTACTTTCCCGTTAATTGAATTAATGAAGTAAATAAATTAATTGATATAATCACCATGTGTTGTGTAAAATTAACACAGCCACACTGGGAACCATTTGCATGCTTATTTTACAGGAAAATAATATTGTGGCAAATTCAATTAACAGAAAAGTAGCATGAACTTAATTTTGGGACAATTAATTTTTAAAATTATACTCGCATTGTTTATATTTGATACTTCTGTTGGCATTTTGTATGTGTTAATTGAGTGACAACAACAATTATTGAGATATAAGTAATTCATCGCTTAATTTCTTAATTAATCGGTAAGTTATAGGAATTTTGTTTCGGGACATGACAATTCGGATTTATTGGCATTATGTCAGTAAAGTAGTATATTTTTATGACAATCGATTGAGTTTTAGGTAAACATAACAATACATATGCCAAAAGTGGGATAATTTAACTAAAATGTAATTAATTCTGTGATTAATTAATTTAATTAATCAATTTTTTCATTACATTTATTTGCCTTAAAACTAGCTTTAAAATGATTCAAAGGTCGACCACATTGTGTTAATATTACAAAATTAATTGAGATTATTGTCATTATTTTTAATTAATTGAATTAATTGAATTAATAGGAAAGTGATTGGAATTAATTTTTGGAACTAATATTTTTTTGGTTCATTGTGGTCATATTGTTCTTGTGTGATACACTACGTGACTTTGGTACGTGAATAAGAAACTTTTAATTGGGATTTAATTAATGCTTAATTTAATTAATTAATTAATCAAAAAGTTACAAGAATTTTGTTTCGGGACTTTAAATTTTGGATTTATTGGCGTTATTTTAGTATAGTCTGAAAGTTTTATGACAAAGTAGCGAATTCTACGTATAAATAATTTTATATATACCAAAACGTGCTATAATTGCAAAACATTGTAATAATATATAAATATAATTAAAACTATTGTATTTACGGTAAAATTTCTAGTGACATTTTTGTAGAGCATTAAAAACCAAATATAACAAAACATAGTTTATCACAATCTGATGATTACTTCTTGAGTTACAGCAATTTTTAGAATTATTTTGGCGGCCATCTTGTGGACGCCATGACAGTTGACTTATTTGCTACCATGCGTGTCCCCCGTGAAAATAACATTCTAAAATATGTCTTTTACCTGCTCCTAAATTTTGGTGCTGGTTTCCGGATTTGAAATGTTCCTATAGTTTTAGCAGCTTGTTCCACGGACTATACATGCTTTATCCGATCATAATGATTTTTTCACAGAACCTTAATTTTATTAACTAGGAAGCTTCGCAAACGCTTTTTTAGGCGTGTTGTTGGATGAGCGTAATTGTTTAAAAACAAAAAAGGGTAAAATTGCGATTTTCATAAGAAATAATTATTCGATTACCCTTTAAATTGCACACGAATATAAAAATTCATAAAATTAAGGTTCTGTGAAAAAAATATTACAATCGGATAAATCATGTAGGTGTTATAAGTCGAAGAAATTTTAAAAATAAAAAAGTCGTAAAATTGCAATTATCATGGGAAATAATTTTTTGATTGCGCTCAAATTTCACACGAATATTGGATAAGATAAGCGGACTTCAATTTCACCGACCCCCAAAAAATTTATCTCGGGTGTTTTTTTGTTTGTTTTCTTTTTAGTTTTTTTTTTTTTTTTTCTGTCTGTTTGTTCGCTCTCTACCGGGCAAACGGCACATGCGATCTGGATGAAAATTGGAGGACCCCTTCGAAATCTTTGAACTTAGACTTGCTACGTTTTTGGGTAAAATCGAAGAAATATTTCTCATGAATATCGTACTATTACGATTTTTTTGAATTTTTCGTGCGATATTTTCGTGACATTTGGGCCGATTCTGACCAAACGGGTGGGGCTACAACGGTCATATTTCACAAGGACATTAAGGTAATGGTGATGTATTGCTTTTTGAAAGAAAAAGTTGAAAAAGTTAGCCAGAATCCATAGTATAAAGGTTTTAATATGAGTTTGTTGAGGTATATAATGACAATTTACAAGTAACAATAGAAACTTGACAACAATCACCAACAATGCGTTCAAAAGTTACTTGATAAGTAAATAGATCCCACGCAAACTAAAAACTTACAAAAAAGCTCATCCATCAACGCGACGGGACTTTAGCGTTTTCCTAGTTTATAAAATTAAGGTTCCGTGAAAAATTATTACAATCGGATAAAGCATGTAGGTGTTATAAGTCGATGAAATTTAATAATCGTAAAATTGCGATTTTCATGAGAAATAATTTTTCGATTGAGCTCAATAACGTGGCAGTTCTAAGTTCAAAGATTTCAAAGGCCTTCACAAAATTTCATCGCAATTGGAGTATCGGTTTAGCCGGAATCGTGCTAACAAACAGCCAAAAATACAGAAAAAAAATCACGGATTTTTTCTCTCCAGTGTAGTGAAATGGAATCTTGCTTCGCTCGCTACGCTCATCCAATTAATACATTGGTGTGAAATTTGAGCGCAATCTTAAAATAATTTCTCATAAAAATCGCAATTTTACGCTTAAAAAATCGACTTATTCCTGTTACACCTACATGCTTCCCTATCCGATTGTAATGTTTTTTTTTACAAAATCTTAATTTTATGAATTAATATATTGGTGTAAAATTTGAGCGCAATCGAAAAATAAATTCTCATAAAAATAGCAATTTCACGCTTTTTTTGTTAAAAAAAATTACGCTCATCCAACAACGCGCCTGAAATAGCGTATGCGAAGCTTCCTAGTGTAACTTTGTAACTGTATATACTAGGAAAACGCTCAAGTCCCGCCGCGTTGTTGGATGAGCGTAATTGGTGCATTGAGCTGCCATGTGTTATGTGGATTTTCTCTTGTTCTGTGAAAAAATTATTACTAAGTCGAAGAATTTTTTAAATTGAATTAAATTAAATAAAAAATTATATTTTTTTAATTTTTTTTTAATAATCGTAATTTGAAAAAAAGAAAAAAAATCGTAAAATTGCGTTTTTCATGAGAAATAATTTTCCGATTGCGCTCAAATTTTACACAAATATATTAATTCATGAAATAAGGTTCTGTGTGAAAAAATTTTTACAATAGGATAAAGCATGTAGGTGTTATAAGTCAAAGAATTATTTAAAACAAGAAAAAACCTGTAAAATTTCGATTATCATGAGAAATAATTGTTTCGATTGCGTTTAAATTTCACACGAATATCTTAATTCGTAAAATTAAGGTTCTGTGAAAAAATCATTTAAATCGGATTAAGCATGTAGATGTTATAAGTCGAAGAAATTTGTTAAAAATCGAAAAAAAAATCGTAAAATTGCGTTTTTCATGAGAAATAATTTTCCGATTGCGCTCAAAAACGTGGCAGTTCTAAGTTCAAAGATTTCGAAGTCCTCTATAAAATTTTATCGCAATTGGAGTATCGGTTTAGCCGGAATCGTGTTAACAAACACACAATAATACAAACAGAAAAAAAAGAGAAAAAAAAACATTCCGGATTTTTTTCTCCAGTGAAATGGAATCTTCGCTTCGCTCGCTGCGCTCATCCAATAAACTGTAACTATATACAACATAATACACTTAACTTAGTATTTACTACAATTCAGAAATTAAAAAAGTCCGCCCCAACCGGGAATCGAACAGCGGACTTTTTTAATTTCTGAATTGTAATAAATAATAACTATTACACCTACGGGAATATTTCCCGACTAACCAAATCGCGAAACACTTAACTTACTTAAATTACTTTAGTCTAGCTAAAGTAACTAGTAGAACAATATATGGGCCCCTCAAAAGCCAATCAGCTTGTCAACTTTTTTTTTAAATTTAAAAAATAAATCGAATAAATTTTTTTTTTTTAAATTTAAATAAAAAAATAAAAAATCAAACAAAAATGTTGACTCAAGCTGATTGGCTTCTGAGGGGCCCATATGTCTAATTAGTAGTTATTATATCATGGTTATATTATATTGCATTTGCAGGAATATGGTCCCGTTGTCAATAAAGATCAAATTATTAATAAAATATTAACACTATAATATAATATATCGCCTTGGTTCTCAATATAACGAAGGCTTGATTCTGCTCCATCTTTCTCTTCATCCCGAAAGCATTGAGGGATGCATGTCCTCTCGAAGTGATTTTGTTGCAAGGAATACTCCGCAGATGAGGTCAGAGCGAGCCAGTGACGTATGTAGCTTTGTGCGAGTATGGCGTAGATAATAACCTTTGACGTTAGTCTCTCACTCATAAACCGCATTATGAGGGATAACAGCCATTATCGCCAGATCAATGGTATTAACGTTCTAAACGCAGAAGATTATCGAATGACAATAACCTAGGATTACGTTTATATTTTATCCATTATAGATATCTCGTTGAAACCTCCTACATGCATATAAGTTGTAATACTTTTTGATGTTCTTGTACAAATAAAAGTCAACTCATAATCAGGGCTTTGAGCCGAGTTTGGTCCCGCCTACACCAAAAGTCTCTCAGAATCTGAACTAAAGCACGTGATTTTATTTTTATTTTATATTTATTTACGCCTTTTTGTCTCAAGTTCTTGGTTGATGTATCCAAAGACATTGCACATTGCAAAGCGCTGATTCTGAATGTCATGAGATGACTATATATTACCCTCTAGTATTCCCGCCAATGCCGATGGTTTGGGTTTGAATGATGCGAATCGATCACTTTTACGTCGCTAATTACTGCGTAGTAGATTGGAATCAGTTACTTCTTTCACAATTGCCGTTCTTTTAAGCTAATCATTAGAGGTATTTTTGTTGTAAAATGGTTTATTTTTTCTCTAGTTACGTATTAAAAAGTGTTTATAGTGGTGTTATACGGTTTCATTTATTTTTCGCATTTCTCTAATTGCAAAACGATGAAATTTACACACGTAATGCATCTACAATGCTGTAATCTACTAAGTGATCTCCGTTATCATCCACATACACCACCTGGTTAGCACCCTGTAGCCTTTTTGTTAAATCAGGAAAAACACCTTTCAAACTTCAATAAAACGAAGAGAATTTATAATTATCTATTAGGCCGCTTCGCGAACGCTTTTTCCAGTCGCGTTGATGGGTGAGCTTTTTCTTGGAATATTTCTGTCTAATGATTACGTTTTTGTGGAATCTCCTTACTTTTTCTATAGTTACTTGATACTACGTGTTCATTATTCACCTGTAAAAGGCTTATATTAAAACCTTTATTGCTATGAATTTTGACCAACTTTTTCAACTTTTTCTTTCAAGAGACACTACATCACCATAATATTTATGTCAATGTAAAATATGAACGTTGTAGCCCCACCCGTTTGGTCAAAATCGGCCAAAATATCACGAAAATATCGTATTGAAAACCGGAGAAAAAATCTTAAAAGTACGATTTCTATAAGAAATATTTTTTAAAATGTCTCTTAAATCATAATATATATATATAAGGTAAGTGATTTTAAACGTTCCCATAAAGTTTTATCAAGATCGGAGTAGCCGTTTGCCAAATATCACGAAAATATCGCACTAAAAATTAAAAAAATCGCAAAAGTACGTAAAAGTACGTAGTAGTACGAGTCGTAAAGTAGAGTTATGAGAAATATTTCTTCGATTGTACCCAAAAACAATACAGCTCTAAGTTCAGAGATTTCGAAGGTCCCCTCCAATTTTCATCAAGATCGCATATGCCATTTTCCCGGTAGAGAGCGAACAAACAGACAAAGAAACTAACAAAAACAAAACACCCGATCTATTTTTCTTGGGGTCACGCAAGTAAAATACAACCAAAAAAACACAAAGTCAAATTGAAGTCTTCGCTTGGCTCATCCAATAACTTTTTGTTTGTTTTAGCTGTTATTTCATTGCAAAGTACGTTAGAGTGAAAAACACTAAATAATGGAAACATTGACGTTTTTATAACCGCAAAATGGGATTTAATTTAGTTTTATTAACATTTTTTTTTTGTAATTTACATCTTGTGGTGATATTTGGGGTTTATCTCTTTTTGCGTAAAACAAATTCCTCTTCGCTCATCCCATAACTTTCTGTTTGTTTTAGCTGCTATTTCATTGCAAAGTACGTTAGAGTGAAAGACACTAAATAATGGAAACATTGGCGTTTTTATAACCGCAAAATGGGATTTAATTTAGTTTTATTAGCATTTAGTTTTTTTTTGTAATTTACATCTTGTGGTGATATTTGGGGTTTATCTCTTTTTGCGTAAAACAAATTCCTCTAGTAATAATGATTTTTTTAAGATAAGTTCTTTTAGTGATTTACATTTTATAAAAAAAACAACTCGCCAAATTAAATGGGTAAATAATTACTACACTTTTGCAACTTATTTCGATCAATTCAAAAACCTACATTATTCACATTGTATAACTATCAGTGTTATTGTTTTGTGGTCACATTACATTAGGACACAATGTCCCACACAAGTGAAATTTACTATTTTAACAAAATAATACATATAAAATTATTCAACAATACTATTTGAGTGACTAATATATATATAAATTTAGTAACATAAAGATGATCATAAATGTAAGATAATATAATCAAGAATGTATGTGTGTGGTGTTGTATGTATGTTTGAGAGTGTGATTGTGTAGTGAGAGTGTTATAAAAATTAATTTTGGTATATTGTTTAATCCTTTATACTGAACGCTGTAATATTTGCACACTGTAGGCGTTCTAGCGACATTCATTAAGCTTGTGAATAGCGGTGATTCATATTTTATTCATTATTGTGAACTAGGTTACTTAAATATTGGTAATTTCAACTGAACTAGGGTTATATTGATAGATATTCTCGTACAACTTAACATAATAACAAAATAAATTTGTGTTCCACTTTTCTCAAGCTTTGTTCAGCAATTACAACGTTTCACCATTTAAGTGAATGTTGTATTATTAATAAGTGAGTGTGATACTTTTAACTTGCACTTTAGTTTATGAGGGAGTATTTATGTGTTTTTTGTTCTTGCATTGGCTGTTTTTGTAGCTAGTGTGTTTCGGTTTGTCTACGGGTTTTTGTGTCGACGTTTCACTATCCAATAGTTTTGGTATTTTAAGCGTTGTTATGCATGTTTATGTAGAATGTGCTATTGCCACATTTGCCCATGTGTTGTTTGTTCTAGTTCGAGTTGTCAATTTGTAGAAGCATTCTTTAAGCTAACAGGAACGTAGTTCAGTAACTTCATATGAATTAATGGCGTATCTAGTTCAAAAGTCTCAACATATATCAAGCTCCAAGATGAAGATTTATTACAAGCTGACAAAGAACACACATTGGATTGGGTACAGTTTGAAATATTTTGTCTTGGTATGATTTTTTGTTGCTTCCGTATTTCAATTTAAGAAACCCTAATGTCTTTTGTTGTGAACAAGGCCATTAAACGTGTTCATTTATATTTAAATAAACGCACAACTTAAAACGAAATGGCATCCGGAACTGCAAAGTTCAAAGCGAAGTAGGTATGTTGACAATAGCTAGACCTACTGATGGTAGAAGGAACCCCGAGACGTCCATGAAAGTACGTAAACAAAAGCGTTCTGGTTAAAAGTTCAACGGTTTCTATCATTGTTCACTACTTTGAGAAAAATAGCAATTTTACAATAGTAGAATACAAAACAAATGTTTCATTTCAAAAGTTTTCGAATTTCATTGCTTAACATAAATACGCATTAAATTATAGTGTTTACTTTGTCTGCTTTTATTAAACAACTATATTCAAGCTGAATTTTGAGAATGAATAACTCACTTTGAATTTTATTACGTTTTATTATTATGTTTACTACGAACGTAGAGACAGAAATAAATTAAATTAAGAATACACCGCGTTCTGTATGTGGAATGGAATAAATACTCATACCCGGCACCTCCACCAAAAGTTTGAATTTCTTTCTCAGTGTAGACAACCGGTCTTGTAACTTATTATTCATCTCGGAATCAATTAAGTACGTTCTTAAAAATACCCAGGAAGACTTCACATGATCAGTTTCAACCTTAAACACGATACTATTTACTCAAAAATAAGATTACAACGATCCATTTTTTATCTGTATCCGAGGAGAGGACGTATTAATTTTTCGTTTTAAAATTATTTAACGTCTGTTATATTTTAGTTTCTTATTGAAGGAGGTCAAAAATAAAACTGAAGATAACATTCATGTACACAATATGATAAAAACCATGCAATCATAATACATAGTAAGTAAATATTTATCGAACAATTTTCCGAATATGAAAGTAGTCGACAACGACAACACAATATTATTCGTACATCTAAAAAAATAATACTAGCACCGCGATGAGTGGCGAATTTTTTGATCAAACACATTGGTTTTAAAATGTTAAGGTAAACGTCACACGTTTTATAAACCATAAAACCATCTTCACAGCTCAATATAGTGAGGAGTGCGTGAAAAGCTGGATTAACTTTTAAAACTCAGCCTGTGTAACAATACACAGTGTATCGAACGCCATTGCATTTCGCTCCCCAGGATCGTTTAGTTTTTGTGGATTTCTTTTCTCAATCCTTTAAATTTAACAGCAGCAAAATAAATCACCACCGAAAGTGTTCAGCTAAACCCGTGTACATACACAAGTTTATTTTGTGTCTCAATAACCCGCGTGCGTCCAATCGGCGCCAGTATCGAGCCCTGGCGGCCGCGACCCGCATTAAGCATGCAGACGGCGTTCCCAGAAGACAACCAACTCAACTCTCGCGGAAGTTGGATTCTATCGAGACTATTTCCGTTTTAAGCCTAATTGCGGCTCGCTGGGAGGCGCCACTGTATAGCCACACGATGCCCCTTAAACCAGTGTACAACGATCAGACAGCTTACATAACAAACTTACTCGCTTACTATGGAGATCGAAGAGCTGAAAACACTGAAAAATAAAACTTGTACGTGAAAACCTTTTCGCAATTTCCTGTAATCATCAAGGAATAATATTGTGCAGCTGTCATCATCATAAATGTTTTTGTAATTTTTATTATTGCAATTATATTGCATTAACAGTATAATAGCAATATTTTTCATTCAAATATTATTTTAAGTAGGTTGTAGTTCTGTTTTTGTTACTTGTGGTATTGTTTAGTTTAGTTTACGTAGTGATTTTATAATGTTTATTGATGTTGTATTTGATACACTATTTAACTTGGGCATTGTATTTTATTATATATTGTATTAGGGGGTGACAGATACTCACGTACTATGGGGCAGATGCTCTATCTGTCATTCTCGCATTTAATGTTAAATGTTCAAATGTTGTACACATAAATGCAAATATTAATAAATACAAAAATAAAATAAATACCAGTGAAACATCAACCACGAATATTTTCTGAAATAGTCTCAAAGCAGATATAAATCTGATACAATGTTCCACAGAAACACATTTACTTACCGACACAAGTTAACTCACAGAATGATACGAACTCGCACACAACTGTGTGTGAATTACCCTATGACATATTATTTTATCCTTAAATCATTTCTTTCTTCCTTATTTCTTTCAAAATACATTAAATACATTATTGATTATTTATTTGACAACAGCCTAATTCTATTGTACAAAATCCTCAAAAAAATCAAGTAAAAAACTAGTGCTATTAGGCCTATGGATGATCCACAAAAATGGTGGTGAAGGATAAACAAATAATTATCCAAAATATATAAATACAACAACACAATAGTTAAAATACCTATGTATAAAAACATTTATTACACGCATTACGCATGTTCAAAATAAAGATGTAGACATAGTTAAAATCTGCAAATTGCATTTCGATCTCGGATTTACTTTCTGTAGAAAAAATAAAGAAGAATAAAATATGGAAAAGCGTCCAACTTTGGTAAATCGTGTAAAAAATATTAAATGATAGTAATTTTAAGGCGAAGGTGTAATTAATTTGGTTTGGTTTACACTCAGTATCAGGTTTTTAATTGAAGCTGTAACCAAATTGAATAAAGTTACGATAGTACATTTTTTGGATTTTGTATTAGCGGTTTGAGGGTCAATAACTTGATTTTTTAATTCTATCTGTGGCTTATTCGTAGCTCAACCCAAGAGATGCGACCTTGAGAAAATCTGGTTAAAAGACCTCTGGTCATTTTGATTTGTATTCAAACATTCACGTTTTATCTGATACGTCTTCATTTAGAACATTGTTGGTGTATTTTTCTACACATCCTGCTTGTTTTACATGTTCCTTTAACAATGTGTCACACATATCATATAAGAAGTTAAATTCTGCAAAATAGCATTTTGTCAAATGTGAACCTGTCACATTGTTAATAAATAATAAATAATATTGTCAATAAACACATCTGGTATGAAACAAAGCTGTGAGCGTTGCATTTAGGATTGTTCACCCTGTGTGGTTGTTGTGAAATCATAGCTCGGTCCGGATTAGGTTGGTACTACTGGCTGATAACAAGTCGTAAAAGTCGCGATAAAGCGTCCCCTTCTTGGTTCATCAGTAGCAACAAGTCCCGTGGCTTTCAATTAGCCTAGCCGGCGCTCAGCTCCGTCCGACTAGCGTCGCGACGCTGTCTCGAGGCCGCCGTGCGTGCGTGCGTGGACGCGCACTGCATCACGGCCTTGTGTGTGCAAGCGTGCGCGACACTCTTCGTACATCAGCAACATTAGTTTTACTTTATTCTCACACAGTTACATTCATGTACAGTAAATTAATCCACATATTTCTTTACTCCTCTTTTCAACGTAAGTCGGGTCAGGGAGTGGCTAACCACATGTTTTGTTTATAAAAATAAAATAATATATTTTGAAGAATTTAAGTACATGATTGAGTTTGTATAGAAATACAATGTTGGCATATCCTTAGATCATAGGTTTTTGGTTCCTTATTGAAGTAAACTCATCTGTATACTTTCAACTTAAATATTTTTTTTTTGGGCTGTATAATGGCCTCAGATTAGCACAGATAATAATAATCTGTATTTATGGAATCAACCGATCTTCTTTCCTTACACTGACTATTATTTCAATATTCACGAGAGCGGGGTTGTAGTTTGCACACGAACTTGCATAATACAGACAAACACCGCTTGAATTAATATTACAGCAAAGATAACTCATAATAAAAAATAAAACAATAAAATATATATCCTGGTTTACCATACAACCTTCCCGTGAAAAATAATAGAAACTAGGTGTTCATACAATGCAGTTATACGGTAAAGAGTAAATCAATGTAGAATTAGTGCAATAAATTAAAAAAAGTTATATTACTAGCGGACGCAACAAACGTACCCCCATTTGCACAAATGTCTCCTCCGTGCGTAACTAAGAATTTAAGTTTACTCGGCTAGACTCAGTATCACAAGACCAAAACAGAAACAAAAAACTACATTCCCAATGGGAATGAGCTTCTGTATAAAATGAGCACTCGCCAACTTTGTATTTACAAGTTGAATGTCTCATATAAAAATAGCCTGATAAACAAATCCAGCACTTTTATCATTTAATTTACACCTAAAAAGTGTAAACGCCTGGAAATTTATTAGTTAAGTAATGATAGTAAAAAAACTTGCTGTTGTAAAAAAATCTTGCCTCTGTTTCAAATTATAATTTTCTCGAATAGCTGGTAATTATTACACATTTATATCTTTATAGCATTTTAAAACACTGAATTACAAATAACTAGCAATTATTATGAAATGTATCGATTCCATAACTTTACAATTGAAGGGTTAGTTTGATAAATACCAAGTTTCCTAAAATTGCTTTGGCATTTGATGTTCCCTACTATAAAAATAGTATTTTCACTGGGAATAATACTAAATAAATTTCTGAGCAAAAACACCAAATGAACACTTTAGCTTGAAAAAAACAAATTTTATCCAAAAAAATCGCCAATGTAAAATAATTTTTAATTTTTGTGGGCATTAAAGTTGGTTCAAGTGGTTTACCAACTATCGTTCTTTATTGGAAAAATAGGATATATCATATATATATCATTGGTAAGCTTTCTGGAAAAATAACTAGACAATGTTAAAAATTTGATTCGTGACAAACATGCAATGTCCAAACGTATTTTTTTTATGTTATGTCTTCGGAAGTAACTATGGCAAATTATAGCAAATAAAACTATTAACAAATAGCACAGTAAAACATTAAAATTGGAAATTTAAAAGCAACATTTTACGAATAGTGATGGAGTTATTAATACATCATAAAATACAAATGTAAATAATTTGGACATAGGCTGGTTGTAAACATCAACACACACTCTCATTTAGTGAGGGCAACTGTGTCTTTCGAAATCTTGTATAATGGAAACATTATTAAACGATGTATAAGTTTTCTACAGTTTTGCTACTTTGGCTTTGGCCACTTATTAATATTGTTTTAGCTGAACATATTATTAGTAATTAAGTATTTTATCGAAACAATATATTTTCTGAGCGTGAGAGACCAAAATGGAGAACATTCACAAAATACGACATAAAAGTAATCCCTAATCTCGCTACTAATGTAAAATCCGACGGATTTGGTGGAGGTGCCGGGTCGGCTGAATATTGTTTGTTTTACCCCAACGATTTGGTTATACTTTCAATATGAGTAAAATAAGGATTGTAACACCCAATGTAATCACTGGGTTGGTGAAGGTTTGAAATTGAATAAATAGGACATCCGTGTAAATGATTTGGGAGTGGCGATCAGTGACATTGGCTTTTATACTCGGAATCACATAAACATGTAAGTTCCGAAATGCAACCGATGTCGTATTAGAAGTGAACACCCGAGGGTCGAAAACAGTGGGTGTCTGTGTGTTTGGCCCAATATTTACAAGCGTAACATGAAATAGTAATAGTTGACACGGGTGCTCGCTCCATAACAAATATAAAATACAAATAAATAAATACACCCGTATTTAGAGTGAACCTACTCGACCACACAACTTATTTTCAGTGAGGGACAACTTTAAAGTGGACCAAGCCAACCCTGTCGGCGCCAACGCCATGACGCGCGAACAATGGCATCATCAACTACATACAATACTAATTTACTATTCTACTAGTTACTACTACTAGTTACTAGCCATGATTAGTACAATCAGTTCTTATTATGCAAACTTTTTTAGTGGTAATGTATCTATGTGTTTAGGTTGTGATGTTGATGTATGTAATTAAACTAGTTTACATCCTGTTTTACACAAAGGCACTGAAACAAAAGAAACGAAATAAATGTAACTATTGAATTAAAAAATACATCACAAAATGATGCATTATCATTAAATTTTCTAAATAAAGTTAGTAAAAGGGTTTTAATGTTCCACGAAGTATATTGAATTATGTTACGCGTCTCCAAAACAGTTAGGTTGAAAAACGTATTCATTTGTCAAGTATTAAGTGTCACCATTACGATTCACATTTCACGCGATACGAAAACGCATCAAATTTGTGTACACATATGATTTCTATTTACAATATGGTTTTAAATGTTAAGTGAACCTTTGATTTTAATATTATATTGTTAACATTTATTTATTTTATTCATATTTTGATGTGACACAATAACAGAAGTAAAATTACAAATTCAGGAAATTCTTTTATCGCCACTGGTCTCCATAAAAGTTTTATTAATTCTTGACTGTTTACTTGACATTAAAACATGTTCAAATATTTCGTAGAAATGACAGTAAAGAGCCGAGTAAACGCTTTATGGATAAGGTCCTTATCTCATCTTCCTTCTGGAGGAAGATGGTAAAGAGGGAAACATTTGAGAAAAATCAAATCATTGATTGAAATCCAATTCAGAAATTGAAAGTGGTACAATTTTAGGCGTTTTGATTTCAATTTTCTGATTCGCATCGTTTGATTGACGGAAAATGAACGGCCGTGACGTTTTTAATCAAAAAGCAATAATTGAATCGTGTCTCACATATATTGTTCGGTGCCACACGGAGATTTTTTTGACCATATCTTTATTAAACACACTTGCCAGTTTATTAAATGTATGGTAATATTTGCGAGCCTCACTTGTGTTTGAAGAAATATGGGATGACGAGTAAGAAAAACTAAGCGTCATATTTCCCAGAGGATGGAATTATGTATTGTTAATGTGTAAACTAGCGAAACGCCGTGAAGCCTAGATTGTAAAGTGTCGATGTTTGATAAGACGATGATATAATGAGGAGGATAAATCAATGATATGGACGAATTTATGTTTAAGGTTACGGAATCGACAGTGAGAATTGAACCGCGTTGACTTTATGTTCCATCCTTCGCCCGAGTAAAAACATCGGTTTAAAAATGTTGAAAGGGGTTGATCAACGGTCAGAATCCAGCCTCCTAGTCATTTCGTTGTATGAGTTTCGGAAAAATAGTGAAAATAGTCGAAAGTCGTAACGGCCAAGAGAATCTGAAAAAAAAAACGGTTTTCACTATTGGCCCAAGTAAAAACTCGATCTCAAGGAATCTCGGGTTTTAATATTATTATGAAGGGAACGATAATCGGTCAGAATCCAGTCTCCTAGCCATTTCGTTGGATGTGTTTCGGAATAATAGTAAAATAGTAAACAGTCGTAACGGAGGATGGTGATTTAAGAAACACAATTTTTCAGTGTTGGAGCAAGTAAAAAGTCGATCTCAAGGTAATTCTGTTATAAAGTTAATATTAAGGGGATGATCAACGGTCAGAATCCATGGCCTCCGTGCCATTAAGCTGAATGACTGAAAAATGACTGAATGAAAAATCGTGAAAATAGTCAAACGTCCGTGTTGAGGGTACTGAGTTAAAACATTATGATTGAAGTTGATAATGATCTGTAGGTGCCTGTTCAATAAAATGTAAAAAAAGAATAGTTCAAATTTGAAGTTATTTTCATCTTCTTTACTACTTATCTCTTTCTCAAAATATAAATATGGATACTATCAGCGGTACTAATTATTTAAGAAAAATAAAATACCATCCATAAAGTTTTGAAGCAATTGTGTGTAAGTGTTGCTCACAATTCATGTACATACACGGGCGAGCAAAACCTTTCATTCAACTGGACCGACAACCTAATGTGTAGGGTCATACTTGTAGTTGTTGACGTATTGTTCCGTAATTGGTTTCAAAACGTGAAATATAAGCTTACACATTTAAACAAATAGCACAATTTCTTAAAACTAAATTCTTGACTATTTAATTTTTCTCGTACCAAAATCATATGCGCAACGTTTATTTCCGTGATTGGAATGTAACGACACGTAAAGTAAAATAAATCATGCCTCAGGCTTTTAACTAGAGCAAATGAAGTGTTAAAACAACGACCATCTTATACGTGAATGAAATGAAATCGTCTGGAGCGGTAGTTAAACGAGAAACGGTCACTTTGCTTGGTGAAGGTATATAGTACAACTTTCAATAAACACGTTTACTGGAGTGCTACGCAGACCCGAAGAAAACGAAATATTCAATAAACTTGGCGTTTATCGCTCAATTCTTGCAAATGACAGCTGTGAATCTCTCAGGTTTAAGAAGTCATTAAATGAATGGCGGCAGGAGGCTTGTCGCCATCTTATAGACGGGCTTCGTTTTGGCCTCAATGTGGCCTGGTTTTTTAACACGTATCTCACTGTAAGGAGATATCAACGAGCATGCTTGCCTCAGTCATGGCCTTCATAGACCTCAGGGCATAACTTTTACAGCTAGATGTGGAATTCTCGTGATTAAAAAAATACATTTCATGTCATATGCACTGTAATTGTGAATAGGTGTCATGTTGTTCGATTTGAAACTTGTTAGTCAGCGCCTTAATGTATAAGAAATTTATCATATGTTACGTAAATTGTGAATAGGTCTCATGTGTTTCGATCTTGAAACTTGTATGTCAGCGTCCTTAATGTATAAGGATATTATCATATTGTAACGTAAATTGTGAATAGGTCTCATGTTGTTTCGATCTTGAAACTTATGTCAGCGTCCTTAATGTATAATCCTTAATGATAAGGATCATATTACTTGCTTTTAGAAAGTTGCGTATGTTTGTTTTGATATAAGTTACTTTGTGTTATGTAGACCTACACGATTTAGAACAAATCACTCCTAAATTCGATATTTACCTTTAAATATAAACAATAATTCCCAGTACGTCAACATTCCTTCACAACCACTACAGTAGCAATGCTTTACAATTGCAAACGCCTATTGAAATGAAAACTCCAGAAAACACATAAGATTTGGTTAGATGAGAACCAGAATGTGAACAAATAAAAGTTTATTTCAATAAAATATTGAAACAATAACGAATAAAAATTTTGAATATAGTTTTCCATTGTTAACATGCAATCTCAGTGATAAAGACTAGAAGATACAATTTTAAGCACGTCTGTGATTCTTTTAATTCCTCTATGACTTTCTGCGTGCAGTGCTACACTGCGCTTGAGATACTGTATTGTACTACTGCACTTGCACTTGAAATATGTTGCTGTAACTAAAGTACTCTTAAAAGACGATAAATGTTCGTGTGCGGAATTAAACTGTGGACTCCACAAACTAGGTCACACACTTTATGAGACTCTTTTAATAGTTAATATAAACAAAGGCGTATACCACTTTTTGGAGCTGAAATGAAATATTCAAGAGCCGCTTGCCTCCACCTTAGTCCAAACTTGATGAAATGCTGACTTCATCCATCTAGCTTTCCTCCTACAAGCTTAAACATTTATACTTACTTCCGAATACAAAAGTATTTCCCACATAACGCAATTCTCGTACTTGCTATACTCTCCACCATTTCCCACCAGTTTCCTTAAAATTAGCCACTAACCCATTTTAACATACACCATGAAATACCACTTTTGTTTTAACAGAGTCTATAGCTACCGGAATGCATAGTTCGTAGTTTTCATTCCTCTTTACCCTGGACAACTCAATCATCAATCTGCCCACCACCCTTCATAAGTGCCGAAGTATCGATTATCACCACTCTATTATAGGCCAAAGTAGCATTCATAACGCCCGTTATCAATCATTTATGATTGATAATCACCACGCGACAGTTATAATAGCGGATTGATGTCTTCGGTTTGAGTTCCGTGTAAGGTAACCGTGCAGTTGTGTACACTGAATCACAAAACAATAACTTTTGTCGCACTTTATTGTTTTACTTGGCGTACTGGATTTATAGCCACCCTGAAGGATTTGGCAGAAAGTGAAACCGCGCATCCAAGTTTGATTTCTATGGGAAATGTTTTCCATGTTCATATAACATAAAATAATCATCTATTTAAAAAACATTTGTATTATATTAATTCACATACATGCATTATTAAATGCAGTGCATGCAAGACCTACACAACTAGCTCATTACACAAATCTAATAATTTTATATTCTCACCCTCGGTAATGCTCTAGAGACGATTTTACAACATTTCCTTCAGATTAATACTTTGTCACGCTCTCTCATTCCGTGAAAACATATCTATTAAATCTACCGAACATCGGATCATAGCAGGAATCATACTATTATAACGACTGACAAATAGCATAGTGGATAATATAATGTTCATTTATGATATTCTTGTTTACGAGTCTATTTCGTTAGCCCTTTGGGAACAGTTAGTTCAACCGATGAGCAATGAATGTTTCTTATACTATTCTGGAGTGGGCTATAGTCATTTGAATTTATAAGCTTATAAATTATATTACCTAATAAGCAGGCCATCGAACCACCTTCTAAGTTATTTGTAGGCCGAGTGTTGATTGGGGGTCAGGTTAATAAAACTCCGGTGTCGGCGACAACCCGCGTCGTTGGCGTGTTCTTATCTCCCGCGCACGGCCGATGGTGGTGTGTGGCTGGCTAGCGGCCAGCGCCAGCTGCCAGCAAGTCAGGGTAAATGTAGCTTGGGAAATTGTTAAAGAACGAGCTTTTCTTCCCTACACCTTCAGTTGGCGCGATTAGCGGCTCCCTTATTGCATTCAAAGAGCCAACCTAAACATAGGGTGCAATTGATCGGAACGAAGGAACAATAATAAACTTTCATTCCTGTCGTTGAAAGGAAGAATAAGGAACTGACGTTTCGCTTTCTCTTTCGTTTGGGAGGGAGTTTTTCCATCCAGGTCCAAGTCCAAGGTTCATATACTACGGTATCCTCTTCTCATGCATAACCTTACTTGGTCTGAGTAGACATTTTTCTATGTTCTATGTAATTCAAATTCAAATATAAAGTAATATTTTCTCTTACCTTAAGGGTAGCAGAGTGTGAAAACATTAGATAAATCGATTACTTCAAATCGATATAATGCTGTAGAATAGAGGTCGAAACAATTGAATGAATATAAATTTCAAAGTAATCTGATGGCGCTCGAAATGTAAGACAGAGAATAGTGTTAAAGGTTTAATTTATTACAATATTACAATAATTTTTTCAGTAAACCATTATCCAGAAGCAGCAATGATACGGCACCGATAACTTATGAGTCGAGATGGATGTTAATTGCCATAGAAAAATATATACACGTATAAATTTTATTAATCAAACACATTAAAAATAACTGCAAATTAACAAATTTACAAACTACTAATACAGTTTAAACTCACACATACACAAAATAATAGATGTTCGTCAAATAATCATTATCATAATTTTTCCTTTGTCCTCTTGCTCATCCAAAAAATCTCGAAGAGAATAATATGCTTTGTTTAGCAAGATATTTGTTACTGGGAACTTTAAATTCGTCAATTTCAGTGATATCTTATACGTCACTTGATGTCACTTGTTAGAGAGCCACGTATTGTAGACAACGTATTGTAGGCCACGTAGTCAAGGTTTATCTTAGTTGAGTTCACTATAAAATAATCCAAAGATGTTGAACATACTTAAAAGTTCACATTTACGAGTCTTTGAATCTTAAAAACTCGCATTTCAATTTTATTATGTCGTATTTCGTGCGCATTCCTTTTGTCGAAATAATTGGATTCCATTTTTTAATCTCTGTTCACTGGAAACTTCCGAAAGTAATTTGTAGACTGACGACAAGATAAGTTTCAACGAACTGGGTCACTTCTTTATTTGAACGAACTTTCAATGACCACAGGTTATTCCTATTCTTGTATGTCTCATGATAAGTATTATATTATCATACTCTTAGTTTAAAGATGCTATCTACCAGATCAAAAACAATCTAAACAAATTTAAAAAAAAACTAACAGAACTCAAATAAATACTACACCATTTTTGAATGAAAACCCACTCTCTATTTTCATGAAAGATTTTACTCGTAACAAAACGCGTCCTGTTTTACACCATTTCGTAAATCAATTCTCTTGAAAATGGTTGTAAACTTGTTTGGTAAAATAACTATGCAATTAGTTAGCAAATCGAGAGACAGTCGACTGATTTACGAATTGTTGGATCTGAAAATATATTATTTTTCTGAAATCAAAGGTTCGTCATTCGT